>CABHPQ010001648.1:22342-82868 GCA_902168405.1 Peromyscus aztecus
AGAGAGAGAGAGAGAGAGAGAGAGAGAGAGAGAGAGAATTTATATATTGCCTTTCTGTCAAGGCACACAAATTTCACTATATAGAAAATTAAACTTGAAATATATTCTCTTAGATTTCTTTTTAACCCTTTTTATTAATATTTTCTTTAAGAATTTCATACTTGTGTATATGTAGCCCTAGTGTTCTCCATTCTTGCCCTCTCCTAGCTCCCCCTTATCCCTCTCAGCCCCATTCTTCCTTACAAATCTCCTTCCAAACCCCATATCTTTTTGTTGTGTTCCAGAGAGTGTAGCTAGGACCTAAGGCAGTTGGAATGCCAGGGGTGTGGAACTACCCATTGGAGCTTGGTGGGCTTCCCAGTGGGTACAAAACTATGCACAAATGCCTCCCTTTCTGGGATATGACTTACCAAAAGTTCAGCAACATTTCCTCAACAGTTTGTTGCATTTACAGATTCATATTTACACAAGATTGCACTAAGCAGCCCTAGGTACTTTGGAACCCATCAGGTAGACCAGGCTGGCCTTAAACTCACAGAAATCTACCTGCTTCAACCTCCCAAGTACTAGGATTAAAGGTGTTCACACATTACCATGTTCAATCTGCATATTTAGACTTTCATGCACTTCAGCAAATCTCAGTAAAAGTTTGTAGGGATACATTTTGATAGTTACTGTTCATTGTTTTTTCACCCCCACACTGTTTGTGTATTTGTGCATGTATGTGTGCATATATACATGTATATGTATGTGTGCATGTGTATATCTATGTGTGTATATGCATGTTGTTTCATGTGTGCATGTGTATGAATAATTGTGCATACGGAGGATAGAGGTGGATGTTCAGATTCATCTATTTAACACCTTATTTTTGAGGCAGGAACTCAGTCAAACCAAGAGCTCTCTGATATGACTTGTGTAAACAGCCAGCTTGTTCTAGGGATTCCCTTCTCCACCTTCTAAGGCTGGAATTACTGGCGGGCTCAAACCTCTCAGCCACCTCTCCCTCTATCATCTCTGCTTTGGTATTCAATTTAAATTAGTGACAGGTCAGAAGCTATGTCACAGACATAATTGTACTGTCTTCTCATTAGGTTTTGAAGGCATCACTTCACTGCAAATATAACTTGTAACAGAACTGTGAGGTTTCCTTCCATTTCATCACCAGTCTCCCAAGGACTCCTCATTCATTCCTTCTCCGTCCTTCAACATCTTGCCTTTCCTGTTGCTCTGAAATGCCATGAGGACAACATGTGATGAGAATGTCTTTTCCCCCTTACTGTTCTGTGAGTATCTTCTGTCCTTAGGATGCTGCCTGGGAAAATGCCAACATTTCTTTCATAAATTCTTCCTTTTGGATTTCTGTCTGTTTCTGAAGAAAATGACTTGGACACATGGATCTGTCTGTCTATCTGTCTGTCTGTCTCCTACCATGTCATGCTTCCTTCTGAGTATACTCCCTAATGTTATTCCTCTGCTTTTGTGCTTTGGATTGATGCTATCAAAGTTTTCTTTTGCTTCATTAGCTTAATGTCTTCTTAAAACATTTCCTTCCCTCTTCATCATTTTCTATCTTCATTTTTCTCTGACAAAATTAACTACATGCCAAATATAATTCAATCTACATCAAGGCTCTGTAAATCTAACAGTGTTGCTAAGTTATTTTAATAAACATTTCAGGAAAATTCACACACACACACACACACACACACACACACACACACACACAAATCCCTTCATACAGGTTACCTTTTGAAACTATAGTTGTTCAAACAAACTTGTGATGTCAGTGTGGATAAAGTTTCTCATGAGAAGAAGTGGGTAAAGTTCTGGTGATGTGGAAGGAAATTCAAATTCTCCTCTTCTTTTCCAAACCTTTTTCAATGCTTTGCTTTAACCCTTAAGAGCCCATTGGCATTACTCCTAATGGATTGTCCCTAGTTAATATACTGCTACAATAAATGCATCACTTGAGAGTTAGTATTTTCTCTACTGTGGTTATTTTGTGAAGTAAATTGTGTCCCTTACCCCAAATTCATACACTGAACACATATCTCTGAATGTGGCTTGATTTGGTGACAGGACCATGGTGAAGTGAGGTCATAGGGTGATCCACTAACCTGAGAGGACAATGATCCTTATGGGAAGATGATAGACATCCAGAGAGATCTCTAACTGGGACACACAGAAAAGAGGGCATGGGAGGAGCCAGCAGAAAGAACCAGTTTCAAGTCTGGAAGAAGAAGAAGAAGAAGAAGAAATTCCCTCTAAAAATAAGCCCTTTCAGCACCTTGCTCTGACCTTGAATTGCTAGAGTCTATAACCATGAAGTAAATTAACCGTGAAGTAAATCTGTGTTGTCATGCCTGTCCTGGCAGAAAAATTAATTACCAAATAATCAAATGAAACACCCAGGAACTGATTTATGTATATTTGAGGCTGCTTTCTGGGGATTTTAACCAGTAATGTGTAGGAATATCACTTCAGAAGAAGGGGAAGGACCCTCTGTGTTCTGGTGTTAACCTTGCTGGCATCTTGGTTTTTGATGCCAGACATTTACAATAGTTCCAGATCCCAGTCAGAGCTCCACTTCAGCAATCAAGTGCATAAAAAAACAACTCTTCACCAAATAATTGCATGGTTAAACTTAACCCCTGTCCTTCCCAGGCAAAGGTGGCTGTAGACTGTAGTGCTATTTATGTTGAGGGGTTAGTGGAGAAGCTGTTTTATCAATACTTTCTCAGACAGTCTCCTCCCAAACATGCTCACTCTGTTTCCATCTGGACCTGGGTGAACAGAGGCTTTGTCCACACACAGTGGCCCAGAGTGGACTGCAGGTCCCTCCTAGTGCCCTTCGATGGACACTGGCTGCTGAGGTGTAGCTGTTCAAACTTGCTTTCCTAGCAACTACTGTGGAAGCCAATCTCCTGCTGAATCAAACACTGATTGGTAAGAAAAGGAGGAAACAGAACTTAGGTTTCTTCAGATCGCTATTCCTTTTTTAAAAGTATGAGGCACAATAGACAAAGACAAATTTTCTTCTCAAAACAGCTAAATATGTTAGAAACAAAGAGCAAATAGATTTTGTGTGTCTTTTTGGTGATTATTGTCATTATTATTTAGCTGTACATGTGTTTCATTACAGTGTAATGATAGATACATACAATGTGGAATTGCCAACTGAGCATTCAATGAATTTTTAGACATAATTATTAAGGTTTGATTCTGCTATTCTGTTGAAAATTGGAAATTTTAAAATTTATTAAAATGGCAAACCAAGTATTATTATATATACCATTATGGTATTTTCAAACAAAATATATTTTAGTAGACTATTTTTCTCTGCTCATCTCTTCATCTCTTTCAGCCCCTGATGTTCCTGATCCACCCTAACTCCTTCAAGCTCTCTTCCTCTTTCATTCCCCGTGTGTCTTTTACTTCCCCATCCTTCTTCATTGTCACTTGCTACCCTTTCTTGATTGCCTTTCTAATTTCTAGGATTTACCTACACACACACACACACACACACTAAAGGCTAGTATCTACATTTTATTAAACACTTTAGAAAGTAAGATGGGGACTGCAGATACAGCTCAGTGTTTAACAGCACTGGCTGCTCTTGAAGAGGAATGGAGTTTCACTCCAAGCACCCAGATGGCGGCTCACAACCCTAGTTCCAGGAATTTGATGACTTTTTCTGGTCTCCATGACTTCCTGGACATACATGGTGCATCTAAACTCACATAGAAAAACATGCATATATATAAATAAAATAAGTAAATGAATGATTCTCAAGTGAAATAAATTGTGAGATGGGCCAGGAAGAGTCTCAGTCCATATTGGCAATATCCATTATGCCCAACAACCTGAGCTTGATCCTAGAACCTACATTCTGGAAAGAGAGAACCACCCCTGCCCATAGTCCTCTAACTTTATTTTCCTTGTTTTGGCATGTGACTGACTTCACACACAGAGCACTAAATAAATTCAAAATGAAAATTGTGAGAAATACACAAATTCCATACTGCAGCATGGTTGACACATGTGTACTCTCTTTAAGAGCAGCACCCCTGTGGCTGTTTTTTTAATACTTTAATATTCACTTTATTTTACTTTCTATTTATTATCTTACAGTTCCTAGGCATCATTATGCAGTCTATTAAAAAGAGCATTCTTACTGCTTATATTTTCTTTCCTTGCCATTGGTTTATGGATTTTATTGAATTATTAAAACTGCAAATTGTTTTGTCCTACAAAGGAAAGAACTGCTAAAAATGACTCACTGTGGTTATAAGTTGGCAGAGCCTTTGCATGGAGTGCAGGTAGGCTCCTGAGTGAAACACTAGCCACGGGATCTCCGTGGTAGCAGAGCTCAGCAAGGCTTCCTGGCCTCCCTTGCCAGTCTTCCCACCTGCAGCTTCTTCTAGTCAATGGATTCCATGCCTGCTCACTAATGGTCCTGAGCTTCTCCCCATGAAAATTTTCTCTTTTATGGCACCTTGGCAAAGTTTGACAGGATATGAAGGGTTGTTTCATCTCCTTCATGCCAACTCTTGCCACAGTTCTGGGGGAAATGTTCAGTCTCCTATCTGAACCCTATAGTTTGCCAAAAATACACCTCTGGAGACATTTATATAAACCACTTTTAAATTTCAATTCTATAGATTGAATCTAGGACCTCATGCATACTGGGCAAGCAGTTAGCACTGAGCATGCTTCCAGCTCAGCCACTCCTCATTTTGCGGAAAGCTTGCAAATACATCTGGAAATTAGGGAATTAGATCATTTTGTTACATGTTTCAAATATAGATAAAATACAGAAAGTAAAAATCATCATTTCATTCCCTTATGTTACCATTTTTTAAATCTAGCTATCAGGTACATGGGATATTTGACCTGGAACAGGGACAGAGTGGGAGAACAAGGAAAGAGATACCATGATAGATGAAGACATCACGGCGAATAGGAAGAAACAGGGTGCTAAGGAAGTACCCAGAAATCCACAAGGATGACCCCACCTTAGACTACTAGCAATAGTGGAGAGGGTGCCTGAACTGACCTACTCTGGTAATCAGATTGGTGAATACCCTATCTGTCATCATAGAACTTTCATCCAGTAACTGATGGAAGCAGATGAAGAGATCCATGGCCTCGTGCCAGGTCGAGCTCCAAGAGTCCAGTTGATGAGAGAGAGGAGGGATTCTGCGACTAAGGGACATCGAGATCATGATGGGGAAATGTACAGAGATGACCAGACCAAACTAGTAGGAACTCATGA
This sequence comes from Peromyscus aztecus, assembly GCA_902168405.1. Classification (NCBI taxonomy): domain Eukaryota; kingdom Metazoa; phylum Chordata; class Mammalia; order Rodentia; family Cricetidae; genus Peromyscus; species Peromyscus aztecus. Next base: position 27,621 of record CABHPQ010001648.1, read on the forward strand.
ACTATGGACCAGTAGCTGTGGAGCCCCCATGAGAATAGACTAGGCCCTCTGCATAGGAAAAACAGATGTTTAGCTGGAAATGTTTAGAGTGGCCCCTGGAAGTGGGATCAGAATCCTTCCCTGGTGCATGTGCAACCTTTTTGGAGCCCAGTGCCTAGGGTGAGACACCTTGTGCAGCCTTGGTGCAGGGGGAGGGGCTTGACCTGCCTCAACTGAATGTACCAGGTTCTGCTGACTCTCCATGGGAGGCCTTGCCTTGGAGGAGGTAGGAATGAGGGGGTGGGTTGGGGGGGGATGCTGGGAGGCAGGAGGAGGGAGGAGAGGAGGATCTGTGGTTGGTATGTAGAATGAATACAAAGTTTCTTAATAATAAAAAATAATTGGTAACATTTTGTCATTTTTGATAAGGATCTTAATTGGTATAAATAGAGATGTTGCTATATTATGGTTCACTGCAGGAATAGAACTCATGTAATAAACAGGTATTACAGTGGATTTATTAGGTTGGCTTACACAGGTAGGTCCCAGTAGTGGGGGACCCACTATGGCTGTCCCACAGCAGAGAGTCAGAATGCTGTAGTTGCTCAGTCTATGAGGCTGGATGTCTCTGCACTCTGAAGGTCTGGAAGATTTTTGGGAAGCTAGTGGTCTTCAGTCCATGTTGGATACCCAAAGATGCTAATTCTAATATCAGTGAAGTAATCAACAGCAGCAGCAGCAGCAGCAGCAGGTTAGATGAACTTGCCAGAGAAAGTAAGAGCAAGTATGAGAGAAATCAAATTTCCTTCTTCAGGGTCCTCTTATCTGGCTTATTCAGGCTGGCAGACAATGAAGACAATCCCCATAGGCACATCCACAGGTCAAACTGGTCTAGACAATCCTCCACTGAAGCACTCTTCATATGTGACTCTAGGTTATGTCACTAGCAATTAAAACTAACCTCACGGTTTCTGTGACTGAAAACATAGAAACTGATAAATATATATATATATATATATATCTATAAATATAGATATATATATCTCCTTGGAGGCTGCTTCCTCAGCAATAGTATTTCTATCTCCCTGTGGATACAAGTTTCAGCGTTTCCATGTTTATCTATATTATTCTGAGCAATGCGTTATCTGACACCTTCTATGAATGTGTGGGGTCATCACTGTGTGTGTATGTGTTTGTGTGCTTTACATATACATCAGCTAAATACATAATATTTATGTATATGGTTAAATGTCTTTTTTAAAATCAATTTTTATAGAAATAAATGACATCACACTTAACATGGTTTTTAATTATTATTTTTTATTTCTCTTCACATTGTGTACAATAGTAGTATCGACTTGAAACAACATAGATGAATGTAAGAGACAGCTTCTGGCTATGCCTGTGAGAGATTATCTTGAATAAGTTAATTGATGTGAGAGGAACCATGTTGACTCTTGACCAGACTAATCCCTGGACACAGGACCCTGAATTGTATACATGGATAAAATGAGCTGGCTACTAGCAAATGTTCAGTGTTTTCTGTTTCATGACTGTTGATGCAATGTGATTAGTTTCCTCAAGCTCCTGAAACTACAGCTTCCTAGCCACATTGTGCTGTGAGCCAGAATAAACCCCTTCTCTCCTAAGCTGCCTTTGTTAGTGTATTTTTATTACAATAGAAGGAAAGAAAGGAAGATGGTGTTGTAATTGTTCTTTCTCATTTGAATAAGATTTGTGACGAGATTATTACAAAACACACATGTTTTCAGATGCCACATCTTACCTACTATTGTAATGATGAAAACTAAATCCATGTTACCAAGGTATTCAGAAATTTTCTATTACCAAAGTACTAAATTCTTTACATTGAGTACTTTGTCAACTTTTGGATTCATTAGATTTTTGAACACTAATAACACATTAAAGCTGTTTTTAATTTTCAGTTTTAAAATGTGTAGGTTATATTATTTTGTCAGTATGAGTTTACACTGTCTTCAGTCTTTGGCATAATTTAATGAACATACAAGAGAAAGATTCTTGCTCCCATGGAGTGATCACCTACAGGGTCTAAGAACTCAGAAAATAAGCTCTCCAACAGTGCATGGGTAAGCAAGAAACTGTATAAGGCTTAGAAGGCACAGTGACTTAGTTCAAATAATGAGAAATGTACTAGTGAAAATGAGGGGAACATGTGAAAATTTACCACTTAAGTATTTTGACCCTGTAGTTGAGAAATATTTTTCCTTCCCTAATTAATTGCTTTCCATCAGAGAAAATGCCTATATACATATATAACACATGACAGTGTAATTTAGGTATCCAGAACCCTCAGCTAGCTATAAGAACATTATTTTTTTCTAGTGGCTGTAGAACCACCTTGTTATCTGTTCCTGTGTAACAATAGACTCCAACACAGCATATTAAAGCACTAGCAATGATGTGTTTGTTCACTAAGGTGTGGGTTAATCCAACCCAGGCAGGCACTTTTGACAGGGCTAATGCCATACCTCCCAGTCAGTCAGGAAAGACTGGGGCAGGTGCCATGTTGGGGATTCTTCTGTGTGCATTTGCCTCTTTGGGAGATTCAATCAGCTGGAGGCAGGAAGAATAGGGGATTCCAGGGTCTCTGTCTGAATCCATGAGGAGTTTAAAACATGTTTTAAATCTGTAATAGCAAGTCACAGTCTCATGTCAAAATAAATCACATTTTTATTTAAGGTTCTCATTGTGGAATTACCTAAGAAAGATCAAATTCAGAATTTTTACCACATAATGTTTAATGAAGACAAATTGTTTCACTGAAAACCTTTTCAAAGAATGTTCTTAGCAAAGAGAACTTGTCCATCCTGAAATAATGGCTCTGATGAGCTTTATTTCTCTTCTCAATCATTATCCTGCCAGAATTTTTCTCAATAATGTAAAAAGGAAATGAAAGAGCTCATTGTCCCAGACTGTGTGGGTAGACTTCTAGAGTCAAGGACTGTTGAAAATTGTACCAGGGACAAAATAATTTCAGAAAGGAAAAGAAATACATGAAAAGTTTTATATATATATATATATATATATATATATAAAAAAATAAATATATATATATATATATATATATATACTAAAACATAATCTCTTCAAGCATATAGACTTACTTTTGTTTTTGAAATATTCCATTGTACTAATTTCTTGTAGTAGAAAACATCAGCTCTAAATATGAGATAATGTGCATGGTATGCCTTGATCATCAACAGTTTGTGGCAACACTCGACTCTCCTTAAAGAGTTTGTTGTCAGGATTATGGCAATCATGCAACTGTATCTACAATTTCTGGAATGTTTCTTATATGCCAGTGCTGTAGTATAGTTTTTACCAAACATATAACTGTTGTACTGCCATCGTGGTGCTGAAACAACCTTGGCATCATAGTCACAGAAATGCAATAAGGAAGCAAAGTGACAGCTACATCTGTAGTAACAGGAGTGTGGTCAATAACCCTGCTTAGGGAAAGAGCAGTGTCACCAAACTCCAACCCAGGACTCTTCTGCCATGACCTCCTGTCTTCCAGCTGCATGCAATCATGAGAGATGATAACTTAAGTAGGAGGTAGGTTACCAGGTAGATGGTTACCTGGAGGTAGGACTTAATGATGCAGCTCAACTTTTGTAATCTTGCTGGAGTGACAATCTCAGTGATACAGTTGCTTCTTAGTCACCAATGCTTCTGTGACTCCTCATCACACTTCTACAAGTGCCTCTCAATGATGCTTTTAGAAGGAACTTCACACACCTGCTCTGTAAAGAACGACTCACCCATGCTCTGTAGGAAGACTTCCCCCATCCTCTGTCAGAAATCCCTTCCACATGCTCTATATGAAACTTCTCACCAATGCTCTGTAAGGAATCCCTCAGAATTCCTCCCCCATGCTCTGTATGGAACCCCTCCCACATGTTCTTTAGGAACCCCTTCCCCATATTCTGCATAGAACTCCTTGCCCTTGCTCTGTAAGGAACCTCTTACTTATGTTCTTGAATATAACACATCATCCATATTCTCTGTCAGTAACCTCTCCCCATGCTCTGTAACTGACCCTTACCCATATATGCTCTGTAAGGCCTTATACTGTACGTCTAAGGAACCCTCATTCTTTCTCTGTAAGTAGTCTCTTGACCATGCTCTGTGAGTGACTTCAAACCCATGTTCTCATCTATGTTCTATAATGAATCCATCATTTATGCTCTGTAAGTAACAACTCACATACAGTCCAGTGAGTAAGCCCAATAAAATTCATTGCTTTATGAGGTTGGACCTGGATTGAATGATTATTTTTCTTGGTTTCTTATCTGGGGCAAGTAAACACTTGGTTATTTCACATTAGTAAAAGTGACATAACTGGTAAAATTTTATGAATACATTGCTTATAATCACTTTTATCCTTTTTTCGACTTGTGATGTTCACATTTTCTCCTTAATTTGCAGAAAGAATAATTGAAAGGGGGTACATTATCACAAACTAAATTTGTATGAAATGCTTTTAGTCACTTCACCAACCTAAGGCCCAAATCCAGTGCCAACACTGTGGTTATGTGAAAAGATGCCAAACAATACTATGTTACTGGAATCTCCTGATAGCTTTCCTTTGGTTTCCTAGACCTTGTGATCTCTCTGGAAAAAAGTCAAATGAGAAACAGAGACAGTAGTGTAGAAGACAGTTGGAATTTATTACAGGGTAAAGTGGAGTAGTCTTGAGACCAAGGGGAGGCAATGACCAGACAGAACATTGTTTCTACTTGTATGTTTGATAGCCTATGCTTTATTTATTTATTTTTCATTTGTGGGACAGAAACCTTCTTGAGTGACATTTATATTCAGGTGATTGACAGGCTGTCAATTATCTCTTAAGGTAGAAGAAAATTCTATGTCTTTATTGTAGCTAGGTAGCTGTGAGAGCTGCCTTACATGGTCAATTTCTCATAATCTAGAAGCGTTGTCTTAACAACACTAATGATGAGGGAAGATCCAGCTCACAGTTAGCACCATTCCCTGACTTTGGGTCCTGGACTGTGAAAGAACAGGGAAGATAAGCTGAGTAGTAAACATTAATTAATTCATTTTTTTCTTCTCTTGACTATGGATATTAAGATTCTGTAGGTGGGGGTATTTTTATTATATCAATTGAAATGAAATTAGAATCAACTAAAATGAAAGCCAAAGCTATCTCTTGTGAAGGACTTTCTTGATTAGATTATTGCAAACTGGGAGATCTACCTAATGTGGGTGACAGATAAATAATACAGAAGTAAGCATTTGCTTTTATTATTAGCTTGCTTTAACTTTTTCTTTCTTTCTTTTTTTTGTTGTTGAGTTCATTGTCTTAGGGTTACTGTTGCTGTTATGAAACACCATGTTGAAAGCAACTTGGAGAGAGGAAAGCATTTATTTGGCTAACTCTTCCACATCTTTGCCAATCATTGAAGGAAGTCAGGACAGGAACTCAAACATCATTAGGAACCTGGAGGCAGGAGCTGATGCAGAGGTCATGGAGGAGTGCTTCACTGTCCGACTTATCCTGCTTTCTTACAGAAGCCAGGATCACCAGCCCAGAGATGGAACCACCCACAATAGACTTGATCCTCTCTGATCAGTCACTCATTAAGAAACTGCCCTACGGGCTTGCCCACAGCCCCATATTATGGAGGGATTTTCTCCACTAAGATTCCCTCCTCTCAGAAGACTTTAGGTTGTGTCAAGTAGGCAAACCTATCTAGCACATTCATCCACACTGTGGCTACTGCATTGCCTCACTGATAATAGAACAACCTTTTCAGACTCCCAATGTAGACTGAATAGTAGCAACTCTCCAGAAATTCTCCAGACACTCAGGCTCGAGGACTGATTAACTTCAGAGCTCTCAAACTCTCTAATTTGGGACAGCTATTGTTAGATTACCTAGACAATATCATGTAAATCAATCTAATAAATCCCCTTTTAATATGTACATTTATCCTGTGGATTCTGTACTTTTAGAGAACACTAACTTCTTTTTTTTTTACTTTTTTATTTATATTATTTATTGATTGGGGGTTACATTTATGTATTCATTGGTTAGGTGAGCAAGGCACAGCATGCACATGGAGTTTAGAGGACAAGTTATGGAAGTCAGTTCTCTCCTTCCTTGTGGGCTCTGGAGGTTAAACTTAGGTCATCACATACAATGACAAGTACCTTTACCCACTAAGCCATCTAACTGGCTAACATTTTATAACCTTTTAGGTAACTTAGAATGTTGCATCTTCATCTAGAGCCAGAGACATACTCAGTTCAAATTATTTGGGTCAATATACAATTATTGTAGTTTCCACTGGTTATGAAGAAAGAGACTATCCAGAATGACCTTCAAACCTACTAATAGCTGTATAATACTTTTAATTCAGAAAAATTTGGTGAAATAAACAATGTTTAGAGATATTGTTAGTATTCAGACCTGCCCCTTGGGGACCTGGCCAATATGCAGGCACTTGGCCTGCTCAGGGTCCTAACAACATCATGCACACATTACTATTGTGGTCTCTCTGTGGATGTGTGAAATCCCCTTATAAAAGGTGGGGCCCAGCTCACCTTCTCTTGTCTCTTCTCTCCACAGCCCTTCATCTACTCTTTTTCCCTCTCTCTCCCTCCATCTCTCTCTTTTCCTATCTCTCTCTCTTTTCCTCTCTTTATCTCTTCTCTCTCTCTCTCTCTCTCTCTCTCTCTCTCTCTGTCTTCCCACAAGGTAGCTCTGTACTCCCTTTTCCTCTCCCCTCTCTCTTCCCCCTTTCTCTCTCCTCTCTCCATTCCCCCTTCACCACTAATAAAACTCTCCACATGAGAATTGTCTGCACGGCATATCTCTGTCTCTTACCCACTGTGGTACATCTTAGCTAAAACTTGCCAAGGTCTCTCTCCTGCCATTTTACAAATGATAAAATTTGAGCTAAGCTTGAAAGATGCTCACCTAGAAGTCCCATAAGCAATGAATTCATAGCCTCATGAATTCAAAGCCTTAAAAATGGCTTTGATTAAATGGGCAAGTTCTTCAGTTTTCATGACATGATAGGAAAAAACATTATAGGAGTGATTTCCCATACAATTAATGATGTAACTAAATGATAATTTAGATAAAAACAAAAAGAACACTATATTATTATATACAGAAAAATATTCAGAAAAAAATAGTATAGATAACATTCAAATCACGTTCATCAATGCTTTATAAGTTTGATTTTATTCATTGAGTAGGGAATGGAAATTGAGAGTTTACGTAAAGAAAATATTTGAGATTTGAGAGGAGGCAACATTAAAAGCACAGGCAACAATCTTCTGAGATTGATGCATACTCTAGGACAGAGACCTTTTTTTTTACATTTTTTGAGTGTTGTGCATGTGTGTATATGCATATTTACATGTGTGCATGCATGTGTTGGGGGGTATATACTGTGTGTACATGCATGTGAAGGCCCGAGGCTGATATCTGGACCCATCTGCCAACACTCTTCTACCTGTTTAGGGATTCAGCATCTCAGTCAAACATAGATCTCACTAATATGGCTAGTAGTATTGACCAGCTTGCTCTGAGGATTCTACTCTGCCTTCTGAAGCTGGAATCACAGGCTGGTTACCATTACATTTGGTAATTATTTGGCATTTACATATATTCTGGGCATTAGAACTTCAGACGTCATGCTTACAGGGCAAGAGTCATTTCTGTAGCCCCATAACCAAATTTATATTTTCTGCACTTGACCAGAAACATAACCACATGTTCCCCAGGGCCTCAGCAGAGTGTCTGACAGGGACTAAGACAAAAGTGTGAAGAATAGGGGGCAGTAAAGATAGCTCAGCAGCTAAAACGTACTCCGTTCATGAAGAGGACCAGGGTTCAGTACCCAGCACTCAAGTGGTGAGGTGGTGAGTCACAATCATCTGTAATCCAGTTCTAGGAGATCTTATGCCCTCTCTGGCTTCTTCAGGCACTGCATACCCATGGTACACAGACATGCAGGCAAAACCCTTACACACATAAAATAGAAATAAATCTTTTAAAGAATGGTAGAGAATACTGTGATAGAAGAACAATTAGATGGAGAAAAATCGAGGTCCTGGGTAGTCTCAGAATATCTTGGCTCTGAGATTTTAATTATATACATCATTAATCAAATTGTGTTAATTTTTGTGGTTATTTTCAGATAAAAGATCCCTAAGGGCCATACTGTCTTAATATATAGCAAGTCATTGTCCTCTCACTAGGTAATAACCCAAGATTTACTCTTACTTTTATCATTCGTTTATCAGTCAGTTAATTTGGAAATTATCTCTTCTCTGATACCTAATTGAAATACATAATTAAAAATATTCAAAGCTCACTTCAGGGTTTCATAGTTTAGCAGGAATTTTTCAATGCAAATGGTTATAGTCCAATGTGGTAACTGCTATAAAATAAACACGTAAATGTTTCCTTGGTCTTGAGTATTCAGATTTATTATGTAAATCAAGAAAGACTTTAGATTGTGAGTCTATATTGACCATTTTTGCTTAATAAATTATTTAATGTTAGTAGTGTACATATTTTTGTTATTCTTTTGTCTTACTATTCTACTTAATATATTTTATATTAAGAAATATGATGCACTGGAAATTTTGTTTTGAATTTACAAATTTTCAAAAAATTAACTAAAATATAATTACATCATTTGCCTCTTCCCTTTTCTTCCTCCAAACTCTCCTGTGGTGATATTTTATTTGTGTTCTGACAAATAAAGCTTGCCTAGGGATCAAAGGAAAAGCCAGCCACTATATTAAACATAGAGGCCAGGCAGTGGTAGCACACGCCTTTAATCCTAGCATTCGAGAGACAGAGATTCATTTGGATCTCTGGGAGTTCAAGGCCACACTGGGAACAGAACCAGGTGTGGTAGAACGTGCCTTTAATCCCAGCACTAGCTAACCATAGAGGTCTGGAGGTCTGTACAGACACACAGGATGAGATAGAGCTGTACAGAAAGGGGAAGTGATGTAGCTGGGTAGAGAGATGAAGTAAGATGGCAGGGCAAAGAAAGGTATATATTGGTGTGAGTATATAGGAAGTAGCTCTCCCTTGGGTTAAGGATTTTCTAACAGTAAGAACTTGTGACTGGCTTGTTCTATTCCTCTGATCTCTCAGCTTTCACCCCAATATCTGGCTCATTTTTTTTATTAATAAGACCATTTAGCAAGTTGAGTTACATCTGATGCCTAACGTTTGTGGCATGAATTCATGAAAAAGCTGCTTACCTGGGGCTCAGGCCTCAGCTGCATTTGACAGGGGTCTTCATCACAAGTGAGCCAGATTCTCTTTGGCTTCTTCTCTCCTGGTGGCTTGTGGCCTCTCTCTGGATCCCCATCTTGGACTGCTACCACACTAGTGTAGGTAGTTTGAAACTCCCTTGGGCTTCTACTGTTCTGTGCAGTCGGCAGACTTTGTGACTCAATTAAAATATCTTAAAGGGAGAAATTAGTTAAAACAGATTTTTTTCCACATTAAAAAATGGGAAACATAACTGGGCAGTGGTGGTGCATGCCTTTAATCTCAGCACTCAGGAGGCAGAAGCAGGCAGATCTCTGTGAGTTCGAGGCCAAGCCTGGGCTACAGAGTGAGTTCCAGGAAAGGTTCCAAAGCTACAAGAGAAACCCCGTCTCAAAAAAAAAAAAAAAAGGAAAAAAAAAACCCAAAAATGGGAAACATTTTTACAATTGAGGGAATTTGATCTATTTGATAACTCACTAGGTGGTTTGAAAATAGAACAATTAAATGGAAGGATAATTAACGTTGATAGGACTTACATAGTATCTATTAGGAATATTATTTGTTGGATTATTTTTGTTTTGTCATTAAAAAGTTTGGTTAATATGAGTGCCAAGATAAAAGTTTTAGAAAAACTTGTTAAAACAGATCATAGAGATAGTCAGTCCTAGACAGAAGAATTTAAAGGTGAAACTATCTCAGCATTGCATTATATAATTACAGAAAAAGAGTCTACATCTTTCAAACAGCCAAACTTAATCTATCTGGTAGCCTTACAGGAACTGCCAAATGCTCAAGGCTCTGTCCAAGCTTATTTGACTCCTGTGCAAATGTTAGATATGCAGAGATTCAAGGAAGCTATAGTCTCATATCATATGCATTCTCCATTTGTACAACAGATGTGAAACTCATGGTCAATTTGTAATAGTTGTATCCCTCAAGACTGGAAAGATTTGGTTACACCAGTTTCAGAGCCTGGAACCCAGTTACAATGGAAGATCTTGTAGAAAGAGGAAGCTAACATTAAAGAAAAATGATGTAGGGCTAGAGGTATGGAAGTTCTCCAAGATCAACTTCTTGGAGAAGGTAATTATGTTGATATACAATGACAATCTTTATACGATGACCACACCCTAATTTTATGCTGAATGACAGTCTTGAATGCTTGGGACAGAACTGGAGAAGTAGGAAAGAAAATTGAATCATTTACAAAAGTTATACAGGGCCCCAAAAAAACTTCATGGATTTCTTACAAAGACTGTCTTCAGCAGTAAATAGAATGATACCAAATTCAGAAACTAGACAGATAATAATTAAATCTCTGGCTTTTGAAAGTGTTCATGCACAATGAAAAAGGGTAATTAGGCCATTCAAAGCAAAATCAACACCCTTGGAGAATTGAATCAGAGATACAATTAATATTGAATCTCATGACTATGATGATGCTTAGATGGGAGAGGTGATTTCCAGAGGTTTGAAGAAAATTAATAACATCAGATGTTTTAATTGCAGTAAACAAGGTCTTCTAAAAAGGGATTGTAAACAGGGCATCCCTAGAAACAATGTTTCTTCAAGAAACAATGGCAGCAGAAGACCCCTCCCTTTTGGCTTATGCAGAAGATGTGGTAAAGGCAAAGATTGGATTAAAGAATGTAGATCAACAAGGGACAGACAAGGTAATCCTTTGCCTTTGCTATTGGGAAACTCCCTGAGGGGCCCCTTGCAGGCTTCCATGGCAAATTCAGTTCGGTACTTTCCTACCACTGTAGAACTAACCCCTTTACAGAGCAATTAAATAACCAAATGCCTATTGTATAAAACCACACTGCTTGAGGTGATAGAACATCTGTAGCAAAAAGAACAAAATTTTCAGGAGAAATCATAAAGCGAATTTTTGGCAAACTTCTATATATGAACAAAGACCAAAATTAAAAATACAATAAATGGCATTCTCATTGAAGGTCTTATAGACATAACAGTAATTGCGCCAGAATCTTGGCATCCAAATTGGCCTCTTCAGTAGATAAATGTTCAGCTGTTAGGAATTGGAACATTAACTCAAGTGAAACAGAGCACAAGATGGGTCCAATGTATAGGGCCAGAAGGACAAAGAAGAAAATTTAAGCCACATGTGGCTACTATAACTATGAATTTATGGGACCATGATGTATTACAACAATGGAATACCCAAATTAATATTTCTCCAATCTTTGAAACAAATTACAAACTAACATATGTTTCTGAGAAAAATATTAGAAGGTATTGTAAAGAACAGTCACCAACCATCCAGATTGTTCAAGAATACGGCACAACAGCTGCTGATCTTTCAAAGACAACAACAGCTCTATCTTTAAAATGGTTAAAAGACAAGTCAGTATGGGTTCAGCAATGGCCTTTAACAATAGAGAAACTACAGGTCTTAGAACAGCTGGTACAAGAGAAGTTAAATGCTCAGCATATTGAAGAATCAACAAGCCCTTGGAATTCTCCTGTATTTGTTATTAAAAAGAAATCTGGTAAGTGGAGAATGGTAACAGGTCTAAGGCAATTAACAAGGTAATTCAGCCAATGGGCACTCTACAATTTGTAATCCCTTTGCCTACTCTGTTACCTAAAGGTTGGTCTCTTATAGTTATTGATTTAAAAAGACTGTTTCTTCTAAATACCCTTACAAGAAAAAGACAGAGAAGAATTTGTCTTCATGGTACCTACTTATAATAATTCCAAGCAGTGAAGAGATATAAATGGAAGATTCTTCCACAGAGAATGTTAAATAGCTCAAAAGTGTGCCCGTATTTCATATAGCAGCCATTGGAAGTAATACATAAGCAATTTCCTAAATCTATAATTGATCATTACATGGACAATATTTTACTAACTGATTCAAATGTAGATACTTTAGAAAGAATGTTTGAAGAAGTGAAGAAAATTTTGCCTAGATGGGGATTACAAATTGCTCCTGAAAGATACAAAAAGGAGATTCTTTTAATTATGTAGGATAAAAAATAGGTCTACAAAAAAAAAAAAATCAAACCCCAAAACGTGCAAATTAGGAGAGATTGATTATAGACTTCTAATTACTTTCAAAGATTATTTGGAGACATTTCCTATCTATGGACTGCTGTTAGGTTAAAAAACAATAATGAACTGAGTAATTTGTTCAAAACCTTAGAGGATGACAAGGACTTAAACAGTCCGAGAGAATTATTAGCTGAAGCTGAGAGAGAATTGGCTTTGGTGGAAAAGAAAATACAAGATGCACATGTGGATCATGTGGATCTAAAGCTTGGTTGATTTTTGGTTATTTTACCCTCTAAGCATTCTCCTACAGGATTTTTAATCCAGAGGGAAGATATTATATTGGAATGAATATTTCTGCCAAATAAACAGCAAAAAATTAAAAACTGATGTGAAAAAGATCTCTGACTTAATTTTAAAAGGAAAAATTGAGATTTTAGCAATTAGCAAAAATAGACCCATCAGAAATTGTAGTACCTTTAACAAATGATGAAATTGTCAAATTATGGCTGAAAGTGAACCTTGGCAAAGAGCTTGCAGTAATTTTTTGGGAGGGATTAACAATAAATATCTCAAAAGTGATAGAATTAAACTTATAAATAGAGCTCATTGGATCCTGCCTTATTTTGTATGGAAAACACAATGTCTGGAGCTTGTACATCTTATACAGATGCAAACAAGGAAAGGCATTACAAATTAGAAAATTTAAGTAAAGTGGTTCAAAGTCCTTATAATTTTGTCAAATCAGAATTAAATGCTATTCTGATGGTATTAACTGATTTTTCAGAGCCCCTCAACATAGTTACTGACTACCAGTATGCTGAAAGAGTGATCTCTTTTGAAACAGCAGAATTTATCCCTGATGAATCAGAATTAACTTCATTATTTATTCAATTACAAGATATAATCAGGAATAAGAATCACCCCTTATATATAACTCATGTCCAACCACATACAGGTCTGCCAGGCCCTCAAACACAAGGAAAAGATGAGATTCATAAAGTATTGACAGGAAATGTACTGGATGCCTCAGAATTTCATAAAAATCATGTCAATGTGAAGGATTTATAAAAGTATTTTTCCATAACCTGGCAACAGGCAAAGGAAATTATAAGGAAATGTCCTACTTGTTCTTTTTACAATCAAACTCTACTACCAGTAGGATGTAATCCAAAGGGCACTCAGAGGAAAGAAATGTGGCAGATAGATGTGTTTCATTTTGTATAATTTGGAAAATTGAAATATGTACACCACACCATTGTTACCTATTCAGGATTTCAATGGACAATTGCTCTGAGTTCCTGAAAAGGTTGATTCTATAATCACTATTTACTAGAAGTTATGGCCATCATGAGTACACTTGTAAAAATTAAAAATGACAATGCTCCAGCATATGTCTCTGGTGAAATGAAACAGTTTTTTGCTTATTACAATATAAAGCATATTACAGTTATACCACACAATCCTACAGGCCAAGCAGTTATAGAAAGGTAAAATCAAACTCTGTAAGATGAATTGCTAAACAGTTTTATTAATTAAAAAAACCCAGAACCAGATATTGGGGTGAAAACTGAGAGATCAGAGAAGCACAAAGAAGCCAACCACATTCTTACCGCTAGGAAATCCACAGCCCAAGAGAGAGCTACTTCCTGTATACTCACACCTATATACCATTCTGTGTCCTGGTGTCTTACTTCCTCTCTCCACCTAGCTACATCACCTTACTCTTTCTACCCAGCTCTATCACTTCCTGTCTGTCTGTACAGACCTTGAAACCTCTATGGTTAACTACAACTGGGATTAAAGGCATGTGCCATCACGTCTGGTTCTGTTCTCAGTGTGGCCTTGTACTCACAGAGATCTGGTTGAATCTCTCCCTCCTAAATGTTAGAATTAAAGGCATATACTACCACTGCCTGGCCTCTATGTTTAATATAGTGGCTGTTTTTTTTCTCTGATCTCCATGCAAGCTTTATGTATTAGAGCACAAATAAAATATCACCACAGAACACTAAAGCACATACTAAATAAACAGAAAGAGGCAACAAAACTCTCCAGAAATAGAATACATAAGGCTCTATTAACTTTGAATTTTCTCAGTGCTAATGAGAAAGGAACAACAGCTGTGGAGAGACATTGGATGATAGAAAAAAAAAAAACTACAGAATTAAATCAGCCTATGTACTTTAAAGATATGATGACCTTAGAATGGAAACCAGGATATGTATTATGTTGAGGTCGAGGTTTTGATTTTGTTTCTATGAGAGAAGAAAAACTATGGATATCATCAAAATTGATAAAGGTTTGATTTGCACAAGAGAGACTTCTTAATTAGAAGAGGTCATAGTTCAACAATCAGCATGACCATTCAATTTAAACTAACTTATACCTCTAACAAATGCTTTTCATTTAATCAGATATGACTTGCCAAAAGGGAACCTTCCCAAATTTGGGTGGGGGAAGGGTTTTTGTTTTTGTCTTTCAGGAGAATGAAGGCTAAGAATCTGAAGAAAACTGGACAAATGAGACACCTGGAAGAAAAAGCACAAATCATCCAGAAAAAAATGTCTCAAGAAAAAGAGTAAATTGTCCTATTGGTATATCATATACCTAACAGGATAAAATTTTATAAGTCTTCCTAAATGTTTGTTTCTGCTATTCTCTACAGACACAAAACAAATTGTCTTTATGTTTCCCAGTTCAATTAAAAATTAAAGCTGGCTTTGCAGTTGGAGCATGGCTCTCTCCTTCTCTAAACCCAAGCATGCTTGTTAAAAAAAATATAAAATCTCTGTATCATGTCAGAAGAACCACCTGATATGGGACCGAAGTAAAACCAAAATTAAGGGACTATTCTATTTCCACTAATTTCATAATTCTTTGGTTTTATTTTGACTCTTTAAAACCTATCTTAAGGTATGAATTTTATATGAAAGTTTATAAGATTTATACATATATATATTAGACTTTTGTCATGATATTAATAGTCATATAGAGTACTAACTAGTCCTAGAAAAAAGGCTTCATCTAGCTTCCTGTACATGATTTTGGGTTTGAGTCTCTATCATTTTTCTGCAGGAAACCATGACTATGCCTAACAGTGCTTTGAAATCTCCAAAAGGATGATGGGGCCCCACAACAATGATTCCATCGGGATGATGATATTACCACTAATAGGTTAAAAGAGAAGATTATTGAATCTACTGAAAAGAAAAAAAGGGAGGATATAGATATGATAAGATAAAAAAGTAGATTGCTGAATCTAATTGTATAAGGCAACTAATAGTTTTAAATATTTTACATTGGATTGAATTTTTGTATATCATATACAACTTATATATATGGATACAAATTAGAGATTGATTTTGTTAGAAAATACTGTACATATATTTATAATCTTATTCAAGGTATTGTACCTATACAGTTCATTTAACAATGTAATGAAAATTGCTAATCCTTGAAAGTTATTATTATCAACTAATTAGGATATAAAGAAATTCATGTTAGTAGTTAGTCATTACAATTAAACTTGTAGTCATATTAGGTATGTTTTTAAGGTCAAGCAGGGGTATGTTTTAGATAGACAGGTCATCTTCAAACACTTCAAAGAATATGACATTTATGATATTTTAATAACATAGCTTTTTTTTAATGACAATGAGACATGTCTGCTCCTGGCAGCACCAGTCTACTTCAGAGAAGATGATGGGCATAGTAAAAAACTTCATATGGAGCTTACTTTCATTGTGGCAAAAGTTTGACACTGGGCAAGAAAGTGCCTTGTCTTGTCTGCTGACAGTATGCTGTTCAAAATGGACAAGCAGGACTCACAATAAAGGTCTGCTAATCCTTGCCAAGATAAGGTCAGAAAGCTCTTTAGAAAATCCTGCTTCCCAGATGCTTCTGTCATATATATTCTAGGCATGTAGGCCAAAGATGGATGCCACAATGTCCAGAGAAATCTGGGGTGACTGTCCAGACAGCTGGCTGTTTCTGTCATTTTTCACATTTGATGGAAGTTGCTTGCTTGCATTTCCGGTGTAACTAGGTAATATTATTTCCTTCTTGGGTCTCTGAGGAAGTTGAAACTTAGATGGTTATAGTTATAGTTTTCCTTGTTATTAAACGTAAAACAGAAACTCACTAAAGAGGTATAGAGTGTATAAGTTTAAAAGCCATCAAAAGATAGTTTTCATTGGTAATACAAGTTAGGATAGAAAGTGAATTAGGTACATTTCAGACTCACCAAAATAGTATAGATAATGGAATAATTAAGTTGAATTAGTCAAATGCAAACAGACTAGACATTGCTGACATATTTGTTGCCTGTGTATATCGTATGTAGTTGTTGTATTTATTATATATAGTTTTTCTTATATTATAACTTTTTTAATTTTGGACAAAAAAAGGGGGAAATGTGGTCATATTTTATTTGTGCTCTAACAAATAAACTTGCCTGAGGATCAAAGGAAAAAGCTAGCCACTCCATCAACATAGATGTTCGACAGTGGTAGCACAAGCCTTTAGTATTAGCATTCAGGAGGCAGAGATTCATCCAGATCTCTGTGAGTTCAAGTCCACACTGAGAACAGAGACAGACATGGTGGCACACACCTTTAATTCCAGCACTAGTTAACCATGGAGGTCTGGAGGTCTGTACAGACAGACAGGAAGTGATAGAGCTGAGCAGAAAGAAGAAGTGATGTAGCTGGGTGGAGAGACAAAGTAAGATGGCAGGGCACAGAATGGTATATAGGTGTGAGTATACAGGAAGTAGCTCTCACTTGGGCTGAGGATTTCCTAGAGGTAAGAACTTGTGGCTTGGCTTGTTCTGTTCCTCTGATCTCTCAGCTTTCACCCTAATATCTGGCTCTGGGTTCTTTTATTAATAAGACCATTTGGTAATTTGAGTTACACTTTCCTATGCAGCCCCTTTCTCTCTCTCAAATTCATGGTCTCTTTTTCTTCAAACAGCATACACACACACACACACACACACACACACACACACACACACACACACATATATATATATATATATATGGTGCTCTTCTCTAGGTAAAACTATTTCTCCTGCTCTCAGCATTCCTTAAATGTGTATAATATTTAGCCTAGAGTTGAGACTCCATAAGATTTCCTCTTTCTGACTTGATATATCTATTGGTGCTGTTTTTGCTCTAGTCTTATTTACAGCCATGTTGCTGAAATATCATGGGTGCAAGTTGCCTAAGTTGCACCTCATAAGAGATATAGTCTCACAGTCAACCTCTGCTGGCTCTTAAACATTTTCTATCTCTTCTTCCAAAGTCTTCCCTGAACATTAGGTGCAGGAATCATGTTGTAGATACCTTAGGCTCCCATTTTAGTAATATGTATTTTATAAGACTTCATACATGTGTACCGTGAATGCAATGAGATGAGGAACACACCCACCATGAATCTCCCTATATTTTGTATCACTGAGAATTTATTGGAATGGTTGTATTTTCCTTCACAAATCCTCTGTATAACAAGGTGGTTGAAGCTATGTCTGTGGAACAGCAGGCACAGAAATGGTTGGTGGTAATAACACACAAAGCTCTAGGTATTGATTTAGCCACAGGGAGGATGATTATGGCTGAACAATTTCACAAGGCAGGAATTAGGCTGGCTTCATTGGAAGACATTACATGTGCTCTGTGTCTGAAAAGGCAGCTCAAATCTATAGCACTTAAATGAATCATTCTTGGAAAATATTTTTATGCTCCCTAAGACAGGAGGAAATGGAATGTGCTGATTTGCTCATCAGATTGTGTAGAAACTAAGACGATATTTTGAGAGTAGGATGAGTGTATCTAGAATTTTATCAGATTTTGTGAGCACGAAAGAGAACTCCAGAACCTAGTAGATCCTTCTTTCTCCTTCCTTCCTTCCTCCCTCCTTTCCTTCCTACCTTCCCTTCTTATTTCCAATTTGTCCTCCTTTTCCTCCTCCTTCTTTTCTGTTTTTAGGCAGAATAGTATCTCATGCAGTAAGACAGTTCAGACTAGCTTCTGATGACCTTCAATTCTTAACCCTACCAACTCGCTTCAAGGAATTCTGAAATATAGATAGTACAGTCTCAGCCAATTTATGCAGTCAGTGCTGGGGTTAAACCTAGTCCTTACTAACATCTAGGTATGAGTGCTAGATATGGGCACTATCAACTTTGCTATAATGACTCTCCTTGCCTTAGCTGCCTGAAAATCCATAGATAACAAGTGCAACTAAAGTCCACATGTTAGGTCCTGACAACATGTGGATTCTGAAGTTTTGTCTAACACTATATTGGGGATTTAGCTCAGTGGTAGAGAGCCCCTGGGTTTGATCCGCAGCTCCCCCCACCAAAAAAAGGAAAAAAATATACAGCACACAATAAAACCAGTGGAATTTTTCACAGTGAACATTTTTTCAGATTCAACTACTATCATTTTAGGCTGATTAATTCCTCTAATCTAGTTTGTGTGTGTGTATGTGTGTGTGTGTGTGTGTTTGTATATAGCCCTGTGAATGTAGGTATGAGTTTGCAAAAGCATATGTGTGGTCAGAGGACAAGCTTGGATATTGGTTCTCATTTTTCACCTTGTTTAAGAAAGGATCTCTTGCTCTTCTGTCTGGCATACACCAAGCCACCTGTCCTTCAAGTGTCCAGAGATTCTTCTGTTTTCCTTACATATCACTGTAGGAGTGCCAGGGTCTGCAGACATGCACTTATCACATATGACCTCCTGTGGATTCTAGGGATCTGAACTCAGGACCTTATGCTTGCACAGCAAGTTCTTCATCCATTGAACAATTTCTGCAGCCCCTGGATACCTTTTATATTTGTATCTCCATCTATTGAGCCATCGTCTTTTATATTTATTTCATAATTATTTAAATAAATATGCATGACAAAAACTCCAGTCCCCATATTATTAGCTAGATTTTAATATTTGTTAATAGTGTTTGCATCACTTTGAAAAGCCATTGACAAAAGATGATTTACATTTGATTTTCTCTAGCTGAGTCTTCATAGATGCATATTCAGAAGCAGCATTTCCAATTTACCTCCACCTCAGAGAGTCTAACTGGATCATTCCCAGTCATATGCCACCACAGGATAATAAATATCCTGATTTTAGTTCTATAGTTTGGATTTTTGCATCTTTCAAATTCATATAATATAGTCATTGAAGTATGGGTATATTTGTGCAAAGCTTTATACAGTATATGTTAGAGATTCAACTGTATGTACTGTTGCTGAATACAAGTGTCTATTCATTTATACCATGGCTTATTAATTTATTTCCTAGTTGATAAACAACTATTTCTATATTTTTTGTCATGCATAGTTTTCAAATGCATTTTGCTTCTTTTGTATAAATACTAAGTATTAAGCAGAGATAGTTCAATCAGTAACATACTTATATTGCAAGTTCTATTCTCAGAATACACTTTATAAAACCAGGTTTGTTGACTTCTTCTTGTAATCTCACGACTGGAGAGAGACAAGAGAGAAGGATGCTCTCTAGGATTCACTGTCCAGTCTATTGTGTGAGTATCAGGCCAATGAAAGATGCTATCTCAAAAAAATTGAATTTTTTTACTCAGAAAAAAAATTCTGAGTAATGGCACCTAAGGTTGGCTTCTAACCTCCACTGTACACCTCCCAACACATAAACTCACACTCACATACACACACATACACACACACACACACACACACACACATGCACACACACAAACAGACACACTCACACAGACTCTGATATTATAGTTACAAAGAAGTTGCATGTTTTTCTATTATTTTTTCTTATTTGCCAGTAATGTCACAGGCTTACTGATATTTATAGTCATTAGAATATGATAATATGCAAATATTCATGTTTAATTTGACCATCCCACTGGGGAGCAAGCCACCACATCTCCTCCTGTCAAAAACATGTCTCTATTGTCTTATAATAGTGAGCCTTTTAAAATCTGTTAAATGTTTCAATTAATAGAAAATTACTTAATTTATTCCCTTCCTGTGGTGGGTTGTATTACAATAGCCTTTACAGGCTCATATGTTTTAATGTTTGGTCCCAGTTGGTGGAACTATTTGTGAAGTATTAGGAAGTATAGCCTTTTTTGAGGAGGTGTGTCACTGTGGGTGGGCTGTGAGGCTTCAAAAGCCCATACCATTCTCAGTTAGCTCTATCTCTTTCTCCTCTATTCTTGTGGATTAGATATAATTTCTCAGCTACTGGTCAGTGCAATTTCTGCACATATGTTTTA
The DNA here is from genome assembly GCA_902168405.1 of Peromyscus aztecus. Lineage (NCBI taxonomy): Eukaryota > Metazoa > Chordata > Mammalia > Rodentia > Cricetidae > Peromyscus > Peromyscus aztecus. Next base: position 48,205 of record CABHPQ010001648.1, read on the forward strand.
TGCACCCTGCCATAATATTCATGGACTCTAACCCTTTGGAAACTAATTAAATGTTTTCTTCTAGAAGTTGCTTTGGTTATGGTGTTTTGTCTCAACAATAGAAAGGTAACTAACCTTTCTTCTCCAAAACCCCTCACATAATCCCCTTCATTCCTTCTCAAATTCATGCCATCTTTTTCTTTATTATTGTTACATGCATGTTTACTTTTGTGCATAAATATACAACTTGCAGAGTCCATTTATTGTTTGTTGTATGAATTTCATTTCAGGGCTGACCAATTGGTATTGTGTAGATGTAACTAACTGTCTTATTAAATAAGAAACACAGAGCCAAGGTAAAGATAAAAGCCCAAGAGGTCAGAGCTATAGGAGCTTACCCGCGTGCTGCTGGCTAGCTTCTTCCGCCAAGAAACCTCTCCGAAAAGGGGAGCTACTTCCTGTGCACTTGACTTATAAAGAGTTCTGGTTCTTCCTTCTCATTGGTTGTAAACCCAACTACGTGGCTGTCTCGTCACTGCCTCTCTGTACAGACCTCCAGGTCTTCTATGGTTGGTATTGAGATCAAAGGGTGTGTGTCTCCAATGCTGACTGTATCCTTGAACACACAGAGATCTACCTAGTTCTGCTTGCTGAGTACTGGGATTAAAGGCGTGCACCATCACCGCCCGGCTCTCGCTATGGCTTGCTAACAACTCTGACCTCTGGGCAACTTTATTTATTAACATACAAATAAAATCACATTTCAGTACAAATAGAATACCACTATAGTATTGGATAGCCATTAGGGTTCTAGACCCTTGGAATGACTAATATTTCCTCTCTCAGCAAGTCATTAATTACTTATGGATCTTCACCTACGGGCAGGGTCCTGTACAATTTCTTCCTTCTACATTAGCATGCATATTGGTGTCATCATTGCTCAGGTCTTGTTTGGGCAATCATATCTTTGAAGTATCTTGTGTGTAGCTCCCTGTCATTTTTGTGAGACTGTGTCTCACAGAAGATTTCCTGATCTTCTGGTTTTGACAACTTCCTCATCCTCTGATCACTCTGGTTGATATTTGAAGTTATTCCTTGAGCATTAGGTGTAGGGTTGTATTATAGATATATCTGTTGGGGCAAGAATCATCTCTGAAATTTTACCAGTTGTGATTTTATATAATGGCTACTGTCTACTGCAAAGAAAAACTACTTTGATGAGGCATTAACCCTACATCTATAAATGGGATAAGTGTAAGTGTTTAGAATGCAGTAAAAAATCATATTGGCCTAACGAAGTGGTAGCAGTAGACTTTCCTTACAGGCCTATGACTTGACTGGCCCTCAGTAGTTGGCCTGGTTTCTAGTACCAGACATGATTTTTCCTCCTTGTGAACTGGCTTTAATCCAATTAGACAGCTGTTGGTTACAGACATAATATAAGTGCCATTATTGCTATTGTACTTTTTGTATATCACTGCCATGCTAGTCAATGCTATGGATCATAAGTATCACTTCTGGGTTGGGTAATTTATTACTTTTCTTCCCTGACATATTGCATAGCACTTTCTGGTACTATGAAGGCTGGTCCTCAGGAAGAGGACATTAAGGCCATGTTCAGCTTGAATCTTCTGAGACATGTAACTGATATGTGTGCTTGTCTTCAGTAACAGAGACTTATTTTTAATTTTTGAGAGACAATCAAGGACAAAGGCACTTATTTTGGAAGTCATTTAGACTCCTGTGATCTACAATTTGAAAAAGGGATTCTCATGTCTGGTATATGGCTCTTGTGAGGAACACTGTGAGCCAAAGTATTTATATATCTATAATTTTTATACATATGTATATATAATTTATAAAAACATATATATATATAAAATTTTCCACCTCACCCTTTTTCTTGTTATACGCATTTATAAATTATATACATGTACAGGTATATATGTTTTATATACAAATGTGTGATATATGTATATATACATTATATGCAAATATGTGGTATATGATATATATACATACACATGCACACTTGTATATATTATATATAATTTTAAGTAAAAATAAACTAATATGATTTCCTATGGTTTTTTCAAGCATCTTCAGTGTTATTTGTCCCTCCTTTCCCCTTTTTTCTTATTGACCTCTCTCCCTAATTAAAGCCACCATTTTCCCCATCACACCTTTATATCACCTGTATCCTGCTATTCTTCACTTTGGCCCTCTTCCAAGGTCACTTTTTACTTTTCTGGTTTTATTGGTTACTTCATGTTGTATACTTACATATGTAGATTTAGAGCTAGATATTGCACATGAGAGAGAAAATGTAGTGTTTGTCTTTCTGGGCTACTTCACTCAATAGTAGCATTTTCATGTGCTTGCAATGTCTGTGAATTGTTTGTTTCTAATTGGTTTGCTTGTCCTTATTTTCTAATTTATTTTTATGTGTAAAGTGGTTGGATTAAATTTAGGATCTCATACATGCCAGGCAAGGCTCTAACATTGTGTTGTACTTGTAGCTCAAGTTCGGTTGTCTTTTCTTTATTATTTTATAATTTAATTTAATTTTATATATCAGCCACGAATTTCCTTGTTCTCCCCCCTCCCGCCCCCCCACCTTCCCCACAGCCCACCCCCCATTCCCATCTTCTCCAGGGCAAAGACTCCCCTGAGAATTGAGTTCATCTTGGTAGATTTGGTCCAGGCAGGTCCAGTCCCCTCCTCCCAGGCTGAGCCAAGTGTCTCTGTATAAGCCCCAGGTTCCAAACAGCCAGCACATGCACTGAGGACAGGTCCCAGTCCCACTGCTTGGATGCCTCCCAAACAGATCATGCTAATCAACTGTCTCTAGAAAAAAATCATCCTGAGTGAGGTAACCCAGACTCAGAAAGACAAACATGGTATGTACTCACTCAAAGGAGGATACTAGATGTAAAACAAAGATGACTAGACTGCTACTCACAACTCCAGGGAGGCTACCTAGAAAACAGGACACAAGAAAGATACAGGGATCGCCCAATGACAGAGAAATGAATGAGATCTACATGAACAACCTGGACTTGAGTGGGGGTAATGAAGAGCAAGGGTCAAGGGAAAGAGAGCTTAGGGGAGCGGGAGATCCCAGCTGGATCAAGAACAGAGGGGGAGAACAAGGAATAAGAGACCATGATAAATGAAGACCCCATGGGAATAGGAAGAAACAAAGTGCTAGAGAGTTCCCCAGAAATCCACAATGATACCTCCACAATAGACTACTGGCAATGGTCGAGAGACAGCCCAAACTGAACTACTCTGGTGATAGGATGGCCAAACACCCTAATTGTCGTGCTAGAAACCTCATCCAATGACTGAGGGAACCGGATGTAGAGATCCATGGCCAGGCCTCAGGTGGAGCTCCAGGAGTCCAATTGGCAAGAAAGAGGAGGGTTTGTATGAGCGAGAATTGTTGAGAACAAGGTTGGAAAAAGCACAGGGACAAATAGCCAAACAAATGGAAACACATGAACTATGAACCAATAGCTGAAGAGCCCTCAACTGGATCAGGCCTTCTGGATAAGTGAGACAGTTGGCTGTCTTTTAATATTAAAATGAAAGGATCCATAAGATGGATCAGTGGGTAAAGGTTCTTACCACCCAACTTGACAACCTGAGTTTAATAGCTAGGTCTCACATAACTGCCACAAGTTGTCCACGGATCTCAACACATGTTGTGGCACAAGTACCCACTAACCTGCCCAAAGGCACATAAATAAAATAAGTAAATGTGATTAAATGTGGGAGCTCTTTTTTCTTTTTGGTTTTTGAGAAAGGGTTTCTCTGTGTAGCTCTGGCTGTTCTGGAACTCCCTCTGTAGATCAGGTTGGCCTCGAACTCAGAGATCTGCCTGACTCTGCCTCCATAATACTGAAATTAAAGGCATGCACCACCACCTCCTGGCTAAGATTTTCTTTTCTAAAATGTGTGTTTCATTTCATAATGTTCGTTTTTTAAATTTTTAATGATACATGAACACATTGAAGATATAATTTTATTATAATCCTCTTGTTAATTTTTCACTTCTGTTTCTTATTTTGGAATTTCTATAGTGAATTTGGTTTTAGGTATGACTTTAATCCCTTTTGAGAGATCCTTTGATGTCAGAACAAAAGGTAAATCTTGTTTGAGCACACATCTGATTTCTTGAGTACTGGTAATATATTAATTCACTGATTTTAACCGCAGCCATGTCAGATGACTTGTAGGAAAACAAAAAGAGAACTCCATCTTCCTAAAACAACAGGAGGGCATTCTAGTTGCTTCTTTTGCTGTGATAATAAACTGACTAAGCAAACTTTGAGAAGAAGGGGCTTATTTCATCTTGCAGATTACAGGCCATCTCCTAGGGAAGCCAAGGCAAGAGTTGTACCAGAAACTGCCAAAGGAAAGTGCTTTCTACCTTCCTTCCTCTGGCTTGCTCATCTGCTTTTTACATAGCCCAGGTGCACCTGCCTGTGAAAGGCACTATCCACAGTGATTGGCTTTCCTCCATCAATTAGCAATTAGGAAAATGCTTCACAGACATGACTGGAGGCCAATATGAACTAAGCAATTCATCATCCTTATACACAGAGATGTGTTTAGCCTTCATGTCTCATCACAGAATGCTCTTTGTGTAGCATGTATCAGAGGTATTCACAATTGATCAAAATACAGAGACAAGGTAACAGTAGGTGCACAGAACCAAATGGGGCATCAGCAACATGACTCCTACACCGCAGACTCAGGTACCATTACTGAAGATGGAGGAGAAAAATTCTAAGAGCTTGAGGCATAGGACTTTCTTCTGTACAGGACAGAGATGTTGTGTCCAGGAACTCTTAATGTCGTGATTGCTTGTTCAAAAACTACAAGAACCACAACAGTTAACAAGTGAACATGGATGGATTTCACAAAGTGCCTCCTATAGGAGAAGAGAGGCAAGGAATAAGTTATCAGGGGCGAACTCTTAACCTTATATGGTTAGCCCTTAACACTTACAAGTAAACGTAACAATAGTTGGACTCAGTGAGCTGTGTGTGTGTGTGTGTGTGTGTGTGTGTGTGTGTGTGTATGTGAAAAGTAATTTAGAAAAGGGAAGTCATGAATTGGAGAAGAGATGGTTGAGGGACATAGAAGGACTTCAAGGAGAGAGAGGAAGGGGAGGAAATGATGCAGATGTAGGGTTCACATGTATGAAATCATCAAACCACAAATAAAATAGAATAGAATAAAGAGAGGGAGGAGAAAAAGGAACAGAAAGAGGATGAGAATAAAAACTAAAAGAAAAAAAAAGAATTATTGAAGTTAGGTCATTACTTTGAGTTGAACATTACTATATTTTCATAGTGAGTCTACTTATCAGATGTGATTGCTTCTTCAGACACTGTTGCACTCTTAGAGTAGTGCTGAAGCTGCTCTGGTCACACATGTACAGTTTACCAAACATACTATAGTCACAGTCAAATGAGAATTAATACACCTCTCTCTGCTGTAACTTAGTTTCCTGTTAACATTGCAAATATTTCCACTGAAACAATGCAGATAATTAAAAAAATCTCAGTTGATGATTTAATCACTTGTGCTTAATTCTCAATGTAGAATCACAAGAAACACTAAATACAAAGATAACTTGACTCCTTAAAAATTGCTAATTCCATAGAAATAGACTCATGAAAATAAAAAAGGTGTGAAATCTAACAAAAGGAAGGCAAATGAATGAAAATAGAATGTTCTACAAAATAAAAGAACACAAATACACTTCAGAACAAATCCAAAGATAAAACAAATTAGTGGAGTCATAACATAAAGGAGTTGTTTTGGCTAGTTCTATATCAATTTGACACACACTAGAGTGTAGATTTAAAGGAATATTTCCTATGGAGATTAAAATTGCTGATCAGAACTATAGTGCTGTGCCCAGTCCCATAGTCCTACAACTGATTATAAAATAATCATTAAGAGACTTACATTAATTACCAGTTTTATGGCCTATGGCAGGCTTCTTACTAAATAGCTCTTATAACTTAACCCATTTCTATTAATCTATAAGTTGCCATGTGGCTGTGGCATTACCGGTATGCTGGCATCTTGCTGCTCTTTTGGAGGTGGCTGGTGTCTCTCCCTCCTCTCCTTTCTTTTCTCCATATATCTGTTTAGATTTCCTACCTGCCTTTAAACTGCCTTGCCATTGGCCAATGCAGCTTTATTTATCAATCAATAAGAACAACACAAACTCACAGTATACAAAAAGACATTCCACAACACTTCCCCTTTTCTGTCGAATCAAAATGGAAGCTTTTAACATTAATATGGCAATATTACATATAATATAACAGTTATCCAGAAGGAATTACAATTATAACACCTAGTCTGTATTTGGCAAGATTAAAGAAAATATTCTATCATCTATCCTTTATTTGTCAGTCTAAAGTTTCATATCCAATTTATCTTTTATCATAACCAAGAAAAATTTTATTTCCTTCCTTCCTTCCTTCCTTCCTTCCTTCCTTCCTTCCTTCCTTCCTTCCTTCCTTCCTTCCTCCCTCTCTCTCTCTCTCTCTCTCTCTCTCTCTCTCTCTCTCTCTCTCTCTCTCTGCTGTGGGATGTCTTTCTGCATGCTGTGAATATGTGTTGCTCTGATTGGTTGATTGGCTGCATTGGCCTATGGTAGGCAACTTAGAGGTAGGCAATAAATTTAAGCAGATATATGGAGAAAATAAAGGAGACTTATTTGTCTATCATCCCACCTCTTCTCTACTTACCTAATCCTAATGCTAGACTTGCTGACTATACTACATTTTTTCTGCTACTCATAGTAACTGACGTCTTAGTATATATACTACTATCATTGATCATTTTTTCCCAAAATTGAATCCTGTGCTTTTTAGTACAAGACCTGAGGCCTTAAACATTTTATTTATGGGAGACTATTTTTTAAAGTGCATATGTATGTGTATATTACCAAAATACCATTTTGTACATGTTGTGTGCATGCATGTCTGCTTTTGTTATTATAACAAATTACTTGGTGCTTGGTTGTGGGTCTCTGTATCTGCTTCCATCAGTTACTGTATGAAGGCTCTATGATGACATTAAGGGTATTCACCAATCTTATTACCAGGATAGGCCAGTTCAGGCACCCTCACCACTATTCCTAGTAGACTAATCTGGGGTCATCCTTGTTGAGTTCTAGGAATTTCCCTAGCACCAGGTTTTTTCCTTACCCCATAATGCTTCCCTCTATCAAGATCTCTTTCATTACTCTCCCATTCCATCTCTTCACAAGGTTAACCATCCCATTCCCTCAAGTTATCATCCCCCATCCCATCCCCTTTATTGCCCCTTATCATTCCAAGATTGCTCATGGAGATGTCCTCTCTTTCCCCTTCCCAAGGTGATCTGTACATACCTCTTAGGGTCCTTCCTGTTTCCTAGTTTCTCTGGAGCTGTGGGTTGTAGTCTGATTATCCTTTGCTTTATACATAGTATCCACTTATGATGGAGTACATATCATGTTTGTATTTCTGAATCTGGGTTAACTTACTCAGGATGATATTTTCTCATTCCATCCATTTGCCTACAAATTTAATTGTCATTTTTATACAGATGAGTAATATTCCAATCTGTATATGTATGCCATTTTCTTTATCTATTCTAATGTTCAGGGGTATCTAGGTTGCTTCCAGTTTCTGGGTATTTATGAATAATGCTGCTATGAACCTAGTTGAGCAAGTGTCCTTGTGATATGATTGATCATCCCTTGGGTATATGCCCCAAAGTGGTATCATTGGGTCTTGAGGTAGATCAATCACCGATTTTTTGAGAAGTCACCATACTTATTTCCAGAGTCACTGTACAAGTTTCCATTCCCACCAAGAGTGGAGGAGTGTTCCCCTTGTTCTGCATCCTCTTGAACATAAGCTATCATCAGTGTTTTTGAGCTTAGCCATTCTGATAGGTGTAAAATATCTCAGAGTCATTTTGATTAGCATTTCCATGATGACTAAGGATGTTGAGCAATTCCTTCAGTGTCTTTTGTCCACTTGGGATGCTCCTGTTGAGATTGAGAATTCTCTGTTTAAATCAGTAGCCCATTTTTAAATTGGATTGTTTGATATTTTGCTGTCTAGTTTCTTGAGTTCTTTATATATTTTGGAGATCAGCCCTTTGTCAGATGTGTGGTTGGTAAAGACCTTTTCCCATTATGTAGGCTGTTGTTTTGTCTTATTTACTGTGTCCTTAGACTTACAGAAGCTTCTCATTTTCAAGAGGTTCCATTTATTAATTGTTGCTCTCATTGTCTATGCTACAGTTATTAGATTTAGTAAGTGGTCGCCTGTACCAATGCATTCTAGGCTATTTACTACTTTCTCCTCTGTCAGGTTCAGTGTAGCTGGATTAATGTTGAGGTCTTTGATTCACTTGGATTTGTGTTTTGTACATGGTGATAGATATGGATTTATTTGTAATCTTCTACATATTGACATCCAGTTATGCCAGCACCATTTGTTGAAGATGTTTTCTTTTTTCCATTGTAAAGTTTTGACTTCTTTGTGAAAAATCAGGTATTCATTGGTGTGTGCATTAACGTCAGGACCTTCAATTCAATTCCATTGGTCCACATGTTGGTTTTTATGCCAATACCAGGCTTTTTTTAAATTACTCTAGCCTATAGTAGAGTTTGAAGTCAGGGATAGTGATGCCTCCAGAAGTTGCTTTATTGTAAAGGATTTTTTTTTAAAGATATACTAGGTTTTCTGTTTTTCCATATGAAGTTGAGTATTGATCTTTCAAGGTATATGAATAATTGTGTTTGCATTTTGATGGGGATTGCATTGAACCTGTAGATTGCTTTCGGTAAGATTGCCATTTTTATTACATTGGTTCTACCTATCCATGAGCATGGGAAATTTATAAATTTTCTGATACCTGTTTCAATTTCTTTCTTCAAGGACTTGAAGATTTTGTCATACAGGTCTTTCATTTGCTTGATTAGAGTTACCCCAAGGTATTTTATATTATTCATGGCTATTGTAAAGAGTGATGTTTCTCTGATTTCTTTCTCATCCCTTTTTTCATTTGTGTATAGTAGGGATGCAGATTTTTGGGTGTTAACCTTATATCCTATCATATTACTGAAGTTGTTTACCAGTTGTAGGAATTTCCTGGTAGGATTTTTGGGGTCGCTTATATAGACTATCATGTCATCTACAAATGGCGAAAGTTTGACTTCTTCCTTTCCAATTTGTATACCATTGATCTCCTTTTGTTGTCTTACTTTTCTAGCTAAAACTTTGAGTACTATATTAATAGATATGGGGAGAGTGGACAGTCTTATTCCTGATTTTAGTGAAATTTTTTCAATTTTTCTCTCCATTTAATTTGAAGTTGGCTGTTGGCTTGCTGTAAATTTCCTATATTATGTTTAGGTATGTTCCTTGTATTCCTCTTCTCTCCAAGACTTTTGTCATGAAGGGGTGTTGGATTTTGTCAATGATGTTTTAAGTATCTCCTGAGATGATGATGTGTTTTTATCTTTCAGTTTGTTTATATGATGAACTACATTGACAGATTTTTATATGTTGAATGATCCCTGCATCTCTGAAATGAAGTCTACTTGATCATGGTGGATGATTTTTTTGATGTGCTTTGGATTTGGTTTTCAAGCATTTTATTGTGTATTTTTCATCGATGTTCATGAGGGAGATTGGTCTGTAATTCTCGTTCTTTGTTGCATCATTGTGTGGCTTAGGTATCAGGGTAACTATAGCCTCACAGAAAGAAGTTGGCAATGTTCCTACTGTTTGTATTGTGAGGAACAATTTGAGGAGTATTTGTATTAGCTCTTCTTTTAAATACTGCATTGAAACCGTCTGGCCCTGTTTTTTTTTTTTTTGGTTCAGAGATCTTTAATAACTGCTTCTATTTCAATAGGAGTTATAGGTCCATTTAAATTGTTTATCTAGTATTGATTTATTTTGGGTATATGGTACTTATCCAGAAAATTGTTCATTTCCTTTAGGTTAATTTTAGTTTGAAGTCTATTTTGTTAGATATTAAGATAGTTACATCAGCTTGCTTTTTTAAGTCCGTTTGATTGGAATGACTTTTCCCAGCCCTTTACTCTGAGATAGTGGCTGTTTTTGAAGTTTAGATGTGTTTCTTGTATGTAGAAGAAGGGTAGATTCCATTTTCATATCTGTTCTCTTATCCTGTGTCATGTTATAGGTGAATTGAGTCCATTGATATTGAGGGATATTAATGACCAGTGATTGTTAATTCCTGGTATTTTTTTGTTGGTAGTATTGTGTGTTTTCCCTTCTTTCAGATTTGTTGGTGTGGGCTTATCTATTGCTTGTGTTTTATGGGTGCTTCTAATTTCCTTAGGTTGGATTTTTTCTCCTAGTGCTTTTTGTAGGGCTGGATTTATGAATAAATATTATTTAAATCTGGATTTATCATGGAATATCTTTTTTATACTGTCTAAAGTGATTGAGATTTTTACTGGGCTGGCATCTGTGGTCTCTTAGTGTCTGCATTACATGTATCTAGGACCTTCTGGCTTTCAGGGTCTCCACTGAGAAGTTGGGTGTTATTCTGTTGGGTCTGTATTTATATGTTACTTGGCCTTATTCCTTTGCAGCTCTTAATATTTTTTCTTTATTCTGTATAATTAGTGGTTTGATTATTATGTGGCAAGGGGACTTTTTTTGGGAGTCCAGTCTATTTGGTGTTCTGTAAGCTTCTTGTACCTTCATAGACATTTCTCTCTTTAGGTTGAGAAATTTCTCTTCTATGATTTTGTGTAATATATTCTCTGTGCCTTTGAGCTGGTATTCTTCTCCTTCTTCTTTCCCAATTATTCTTAGGTCTGGACTTTTCATGGAGTCCCCAATTTCCTGTAAATTTTTTGTTATGATTTTGTTGGCTTTAATGTTTTCTTTGAATTTTGAATCTATTTCTCCTATCATTTCTTCAACATCAGAAATTCTCTCATTTCTTACATCCTATTGTTTATGCTTGCATCTGTAGTTCATTTTCATTTACTCAGATTTTCCATTACCTGCATTACCTCAGTTTGTTTCTTCCTTGTTGCTTCTATTTCAATGTTCAATTCTTGAACTGTTTCCTTTATCTGTTTGGTTGCTTTTTCTTGGTTTTCATTAAGGGATTTATTGATTTCTCCCAAATTTTTGTTTGTCTTTTCCTTGATTTCTTTAAGAGAAATTTTTCATTTCCTCTTTAAAAGCCTCTATCACCTTCTTAAAATCATTTTTAAGGTCATTTCTTCTGCTTCTACATTGGTAATTTCAGGTCTTGCTGATGTAGAACCACTAGGTTCTGGTTGTGCCATATTACTCTTTATGTTGCTTAATGTATTTTTGCACTGGCATCTATCCATCTCTTCCTTCAGTTGGTACAAACCATGTCTGTGTCTTAGGGAGCCATTCTTGGTCCAATTGGCCCTCTTGTTTCTGTCATAGCTCCTGTTCCAATCACAGCTGGTGGAGTCTGTGTCTCAGTGAGCTCCTGTAGACTTGGGTGATAGGTGGCTTTGGGTGGTGGATTGGGGCTTGTTGCTTACAGGGTACAGTGGTAGGTGGTGGTAGCTAGGCCTGCATGCAGGAGTCCTGCCTGCTGGTCTGCAACTAAGATTGCAATGCTTCGGCATATGGGGGCACAGGCTGTTCCCCTTGGCTTAAAGTTGTGAGGCTGGGGGTGATTGTAGCATGAATTGTTAGAAGGTCTTATTAATAAAAACAAACCTGGAGCCAGGTATTAGGGTGAATGCTGGAAAATCAGAGAAGCAGAACAAACCAAATCTACCTCAGCTTGCCAGTTCCTCAGTTGATCCTGTTTCCTCAGACTGGAAGCTTCTGAGTCCTCATCCAAATGGATCTCAGCTGAACTGTGCTGCTCAAAGCCTAAAAGCTTAATCTGCCTAGTTCTTGCTTTTCATGCCTTATATACCTTTCTGCTTTCTGCCACTACTTCCTGGGATTAAAGGTGTGAGTCACCATGCCTGGTTATTTCCAGTGTGGCTTTGAACTCACAGAGATCCGGATGGATCTCTGCCTTCAGAAGGCTAGGATTAAAGGTGTGAGTGCCACCATTTTCTGGCCTCTATGTCTGCCTAGTGGCTGTTCTGTTCTCTGATCCCAGATAAATTTGTTAGGGTGCACGATATATTGGGGAACACAATATGACCACAGGTGGTCAGCTAGAAGAACAAAGACTCACCTCTTGGTCCAGTGGGAGCTGGCAGAGTCTGTGTCTCAGGAAGCAGTCTTGGGGGTTGGGTTGGTTTAGTGGGTAGAGTGGGGCTTGTAGGTTACAGGGTCTGGTGGGGGGGGTGGTAGTCTGGTTTGCCTGCAGAAGTGCTTCCTTCTGGCCTGCAACTGGGGCTGCAATGGTTGAGGTGATAGGGGCATAGTTTGTGCTCCTGGGCCTAAAATCTAGAGTCAGGGGTGATTAGCTATGAGAACAAAGACTCAGCTTTTGGTCCAATGAGAGCTGTATTAGTTTTTATCTCATGGAGCAGTTGAGGTCTGGGAGAATTAGTAGTTTTGGGTGGTAAAGTAGGACTTTTAGGTTACAGGGTCCAGTGGGGGTTGGTGGCAGTTAGGCCTGCCTGCTGGAGTCCTGCCTCCTGGCCTGGAACTGGGGCTTCATTAGGTCAGGGTATGGGGAAAAAGACTGACCAGAATTTGACATGGGGACCTTAGTGAGGCTCCTAAAGGCATTTCCCAATGGCAAAGGCAAGGGCTTACTTTGTCCCTTATTGATCTACATTCATTAGTCCAATATCTGCCTTTGCTACACCTTCTGCATAAACCAGAAGGGAGAAGCATTCTGTTGAGATTATTTTTGAAAAAAACATTTCTAGTAAGACCCTGTTTACAGTCTCTTTTTAGGTAACCTTGTTTACCACAATTAAACATTTGACATTACTATTTTTGTTCAAACTTCTGGAAAATCACCCCTCCTATCCAAATATCATCACGATCACGAGATTCATTATTGATTGTACCTTGGATCCATTCCTCCAATGGTGCTGATCTTGCTTTTAATGGCCTAATTACCATTTTGCATTGTGCTTTAACATTTTCAAAAGCCAGAGATTCAATTATTATTTGACTAGCTTCTGAATTGATATCATTATATTTACTGTTGAAGTCAGTCTTTGTAAGAAATAAGTGAAGGTTTCTTTTGTGTCCTATATAGTTTTAGTAAATAATTCAAATTTCTTCCCTACTTCTTCAATTCTGTCCCAAGCATTCAAGGCTGCTGAGTGGCATAAAGCCAGGGTGTGGTCATCATATAAAGATTGCCTTTGTGTATCTGCAGAATCACTCTCTCCAAGAAGTTGTTCTTGGCAAATAGAAATACCTCCATCCCTACTCCATTGTTCAATGGTGTTAGCCTCATCCTTCCATCAAGTCCTCCACTGTAATTGAGGATCAGGCTCCAAGATTGTTGTAACCAAGTTTCTTCAGTCCTGAGGAATAATTCTATTAAAAGTTGACCATGAGTTTAACAACCGCTTCAGAAGCAGTTCATGCCATATGAAACTATTGCTTATCTGAATCTCCTCAAATCTAACATTTGTACAGGAATCCAATCAGCTCATACATAGTCTTGGGGATATTTATCATTTGGTAGTTCCTGTAAGGTTCCTGGATAAATTAAGGTTGTCTGTTTGAAAGTCTTAGGTTGTTTTTCAATAACCTTATAATGCAATGCTGAGATTTGTTCTCTTTAAATTCTTCTGTGTAGGTCTGACACGTTTTTCAAAAACTTTTATCTTGGCACTCATATTAACCAACTTTTTTAGTGATGAAACAGAATGATCAAATAATATTTAAAACTGACATTACATAAATCCCATCAACATTAATTATCCTCTTATTTAATTGTTCTATTTTTAGAACATCTAGTGTATAGTCAAACAGAGACCAAAGTCTTTCCATTGTAAAAATGTTTCCAATTTTTTAATGTGGGGAAAAAAAACTTATTTTAAAAACTAATTATCACTTTTAAGAAACCTCAATTTACTCACCAAATCTGCTAACAATGATTCAGATGATGGTGAAGTGAAGCAGCTACCAAGTGTGGCAGCAACCTGAGGAGGGGGTCCAGTGAAAGCCAAAATCCATCGGGAGGGGAAAGAAGTGAAAGAGCCAGCCATCTGCATGGGGAAACATACAGAAGTGGCTAAATCTGTGTTTGGAGCCTGAGCCTGGGCCTAGGCTTGTGCTTGTGTCTGAGCTTGAGCCTAAACCTGGACCTGAGCCTGGGCATAAGTCTGGGCTTGGGCCTAAACCTGGGCCTGAGCCTGAGCGTAAGTCTGGGCTTAGGCTTGTGCCTGAGCATGGGCCTGATCCTGGGCTTTGGCCTGTCAGCTGTCTGCACAGGGAAATGTGGGAAAGTGACTAACTCTTGCTGTTATTTTTGGAGCCCAGAGGACTATGGAGTTTGCTGTTGAGCGGCTGCAACAGAAACTTATCAGGCAGGTAGGAACTCTGGCCCAGGTTGGGTGGAGACTCTAGCCTCATGTAGCTCTGGCCTGAGTCAGTGATTGCAAAGCCAGAGGCAAGTGCCTTTTTCCTGAATTTATGCCCCAAAAGATGGACACCAAATGTTGCATGAATGATAAATGATCTCATAATAAACACCCAGAGCCAGATATTTGTGTTAATGATGAAAGATCAGAAGGAACAAGTCACAGCCACTTCTCACTTCAACAATTCCTCAGCTTGAAAGAGAAGATCCTCTTTCCAGGAATCCTCAGGCTGAATGCCTCTGAATCCTCACCTGAAAGGCTTTGAGTTCTTTTCTCCTCATGCCTTATATGTGTTTTTCTGCCCAGGCATTTCATTTCCTATTTCAACCTTCTTAGTGCTGGGACTAATGGTGTGTGTGCTTCCCAAAAACTGGTAGCAAAGTATGGGAATCCAAGTGCTGAGATTAAAGGCATGTGACTCCCAAGTACTGGGGTTAAAGGTGTATTGCATCACTGTCTAGCTGATTCTCCTTTAAAATGGATTAATCTCATGTAGTCAGGGTGGTTTTGAAATCTCAAAGATCCAGAAGATATCTGCCTCCAAATTGCTAGGATTATAGGTATGTGCCACCATTGCCCCGTCTCTATGTTTAATCTAGTGGCTGGCTCTGTCCTCTGATCCTCAGGGAAGCTTTATTTGATACACAATATATCATCACACTTATCTGAAGTCCTGACTAAAGAAGTCTATGAGGATGGACCCTATAAGCTAGCAGGTTTGAATTTTTTTCTAGATGCAGAATTTTGAAGAAACTGCAATAGAGACATTCTGAAAGTTTGGATCACCTGGACTTCTTGTTATGGGTATCTGTATTTTTTTTTTCTGAAAACACACAAACTTTTAAAGGTAACATATTGAACACAAGTATGGAATTTGCCATGTGCACAAGTCAGCTAATGATGAATTTTTGTTTTATGTTTGAACAGGTAAAAGGTACCTGTTAATGTTATAAGGCTGTTTGGACTGTATAACTAAACCTGTATCCATGGCACATGAAAGGATGACATGTAATAATATGTCATGAGGACTCTGTTGCTGCCAAGATTTATCATGTCTCATCCAGTTTCAGACTGTTCTCATGCTGAGGGATCAACATATATATCACCTTTCCAGTAGTTTTTCTTGGCTTTTTTCCTGTATGACTGTAGCCAAGATTTTCAGGAGGTCTCCCTCAATCAAATCTTATCTTCATTAATTTTGAAGGAACCCATAGCTTTTTTTCCCTGTGGAAACAAAAGCACAGCCTCTTTCCGAATGTGACACATTTTCTAACTTCCATTATGAAGTTAAGACATTCTTCAACTATACAGGTTAGTTTAATTTAGCAGTTTCCACAATTCAATGTCTCTCAGCAGATATTGTTTTCTGTTTATTATCATCATTAAAAAATTCAAAGTCAACAAAGCATCATACAAGATGCAGATTTTACAACCTTACATGGCCTATTTTTTATGTTGCTTTGCTCTTTAAAAAATTCATTATTTTTAAATTATTATTTTTTCTATGACTGTATATACCAATTTTTTTTTATTGTGCCTGTTTAGAGGTTTTCTCAGTCTGGACTGTTTTCTGCACACCAGCAGCCTTCTCTGACCACACGAGCCAACCTATAAATGTGCTGCTCAGCAATGCACTGGTGTTTGGCACCATCCAGCTCTGATCCTTATGTCCATAGTACCAGCTGGGAGCAGCATTCACTTACTGCATTTCTGGGAATTTACTGAGCCCATGCTATTTCTACTTAGTGTGCCACATATTCAAGTTCTCTATATACAGCAGCCACACATCTGTAAGCCTCAAGCTCTGGGTTACTAGGAAGATATGTCCATTTTTGGTTTAGTTTTCTCTTGTGTTTCTGCCTCAGGCCCTATGTGGAAATATGTGCCTCAAGTTTGGCAAGTCCCTGTCCTGCTAACCAACTCCCAAATAACAACACAGAAATTTTATTGAGTATAAAAGCCTGGCCTTTAACTCAGCCTTGTGTCAACTAGTTTTTCTAACTTAAATTAACCTATTTATATTAATCTACTTTCTGACATGTAGAAATTCAAACCTGCTAGCTTATAGGGTCCATCCTCATAGACTTCTTTAGTCAGGACTTCAGATCATTACCTTTCTCCTATCTTGCAACTCTTGTATCCTCCAAGTCTGGCTAGCAGCTATGCCTTTCTTCTTCCATGAGTTCTCTCTTTCCCCAGAAATTCTGTATAACTTCTTCATGTCTATCTATTGGCCATTCAGCTCTTTATTAAACAAATAATAAAGCACCTTGGCAAAGACTCATCTTCACAGTGTAAATGAATATTCTGCAACATATCTGTGTCAATTTCTCATTCTATTTCTCTCACTGCTGCTGTAACACAACATTCTGATTAAAAGCAACCTGTGGGAAAAAGGGGTTGATGTGGCTTACAATTCTAGATGACAATCATTCACAGTCAGTTTTATCATTGAGGGAAGGCAAGGCACTAATTTAAGTACAAGTTTGAAGCAAAAATCATGGAAGAACACTATATGCTGGCTCAGTCATGACTCACTCTTCCCCAAACTTGTGCTTAGCTAGCTTTCTTAAACAGCCCAAGATCACTTAAGTAGAGTTGGTGTTGCCCTCATTGGTCAAGGTCCTCTTATATCAGTTAAGAATCAAGACAGTTCTGCATAGTCATGCCTACAGATCAATTTGATTTAGGCTATTCTTCATTCTAGATTCCTTCAAGATGACTTTAGGCTGTATCAAGTTGACAATTAGAGCTAGCTAGGATATACCTATAATACATATTTATGTATATGTATATATTTCTTCCACTGGACTTAAAGAAGCTTATTTATGTATTTAGTCTTGATTAGGAATTGTAGATACAGAATGGAGAGAGTGTAAATGCAGAACACCCATAATCCATGCACTTTTCCCTATGAGATGTCACTCTACCTTATTTGGTGTGACATTTACTATATGATGTGGTATTTAATTTTCATTCAGTGTCTTAAATTTTTATTACACAATCTTTTACTTGGCTGGTTAGTGTTATGTCATCTATTTTTTCTTTCTTTTTTTTTGAGGTTCTTGTGAATTGTACTCTTTCCCTGATCCCTGATATCTTTTTCAGTATGATTGTCATTTGCATACAGGAAGAGTATTCACTTTGCATATTAATTTTGTATTCTGCTATTTCCCTTAAAGTGTTCATCAACTCTAGACATTTTCATGGTCTTTTATGAATACAATCATATCATCTGCAACTAAAGATAATTTGACTTCATTTCTTTCCTATTTGTATCTTTGTGTTCTCCTTCACTTTTTTTATTGAACAAACTTATACTTCAACTACTATATTGAGTATGTATGGATACATTCATCTCTTGTTCCTGATTTTAGTGGAAATGCTCTTCCTTTCTCTTCATTTATGTTGAGATTGTCTTGGGCTTAGTATAAATCACCTTTATGATGTTTAAACATGCCCCTGTATCCATTGTCTCTACTGGAATTTTATCAAAAAGGGTGTTGGATTTTATTAAGGACCTTTTCCATAGCTAATGAGATGATTGTGTGGCTTTCAACTTTTAATATGTTTAAACAGTGAATTGCATTTACCAATTTATCTATATTGAACTATTCTTGAATTTTTGAGATGAAGTCTACTTGATCATGGCAAATGATCTTTTTGATGTGTTCTTAGATTCAGATGGCAAGTATTGAGAAATTTTTCAAATAGGTTTGTAATGAATGTTGGTCTACAACTTTATTTTTTGTTGGGTTTTGTTTGGTGTAAGTATAATGATAATTGTGGATTTACATATGAGAAAGTGTTCTTTCAGTTTATATTTTGTAGCATAATTTGAGGACTATTGGCATTAATTAGATTTCTTTCCTGAGACCATCTGGACCTGGTTGTTTTCTGTGTGAAAACTTTTAATGCCTGCTTCCATTCCACTAGAGGTTATGTGGTCAATTTAATTTGCTTATCTGATATTGATTTAACTTTGGTTGATAGTATATAATTAGACAATTAGCCATTTCTCAGGTTTTTTAGTTGGGTTGAGTACAGACTTTTGCATTATGTTCTTATGGTTCTTGGGATTTTTCTCAGCATCTGCTATAGTGGTCCCCTTTTCTTTTCTAGTGTTATTAATTTGGATGATCTCCATATCTTTCAGCTAATTCAGCTAAGAATTTGTCAATATATTGATCTTTCTCAAAGAATCAACTCTTTGTTTTATTGATGCTTTATATTTTTGTTGTTTATTTCTTTCTATTTCATTGATTTAAGATTTGAGTATGATTATTTCTTGCTGTTTATTCCTTTTAGGTGTTATTTTTTCTTTTTGTTCTAGAACTTTCACGTGTCCTGCTAAATTAATAATAGGAGAGCTTTTCAATTATTTTATGTAGACCCTTAGTGCTATAATTTATTAGCTCCATCTTCATTGTGTCCTCTACATTTGGTTATATTGTGTTTTCATTTTCATTCAATTATAGAAAATTTTAAAGTTCTTTTCATATTTCTTTCTTGACTCATTGTTTTTATTCAGTATGGAGTTGTCTAATTTCTGTGACCTTATAAGCATTCTGGAGTTGATAAACTATATCTTAGTTAGGTTTCTATTGCTGTGAAGAGACATCATGACCACAGAAACTCTTATACAGGAAAACATTTAATGTGATGGTTCACCTACAGTTCAGAGGGTTATCTGATTATTATCATGATGGGACATGGTGGCATGAGGGTAGACATGGTACTGGAGCTGAAAGTCCTATATCTTGATCAGCAGGCAACAGGAAGTATTTTGAGACAGTGGGCATGGCTTGGTCATATATGAGACCTCAAAGCCTGCCTCCAGAGTGATTCACTTTCTCTAATAAGACAACATGTACTCCAACAATGTCATGCATCTTAATATTGCTATTCTCTTTGGAAGCCATTTTTTTTTAAAGCACCACATTCACTTCCTGGTCTCTAAAGGATTGTGGCACTATCATAATGTAAGAATGCATTCAAATTCCTTATAGTCTATAACACTCACAAACTTATTTAAAAGTCTAAAGTTCAAAGTTTCTTCTGAAAATCATGGTACTTTGATTCACAGTTATTTTGAAGTGTTCATGAATTCAGTGGCTCTTTTAGGAGCTCTAATGCTATGAAGAGACCATGGCATCTCTTATAAAGGAAAACATTTAATTGGGGCTGGCTCATAGTTTCAGAGGATTAGTCTGTTAACATCATGGTGGGACATTGCTGGACATAGTGGCATGCAAGCAGACATTGTCCTGGAGAAGAAGATGAGAGTCCTTCATGTGTATCCACAGCAACAGAAGAAAAAACTATGTACTTGGGCATATCTTAAGCATATATGAGATATAAAAGTCCACCCCCATAGTGACACACTTTCTCCAAAAAGGCCACACTTCCTAACAGTGCTACTTTCTATTGGCCAAGCATTTAAACTCATAAGTATTTGGGGCCATACCTATGCAAACCACCACATTCTGCTCCATGGCTATCAAAGGTTTGTAATCATAATATTCTCATAGTCTATCAGAGCCTCAGCAATATTTAATATTCCAAAGTTCAAAGTCTCTTATGAGAGTCATGTAATCTATTAACTGCAATACCCTGTAAAATCAAAATAAAAAAGATCACATATTTTGATTATATAATTGCATAGGATATACATTACTAGGCCAAAATGGTAGAAATAGAGAATGGTGCTGAAATATTGGACCAAAGCAAGACCAAAACAGCTGTAAGATGCTAAACTTTGTCTGATGTCAAAAGACTCTTCAGATCCCCAATCTTTAAACTTTGTTGACTGCAACACACTTCTTTCCCTTATGCTGGTACTACTTTCTGTTAGCAGTCTCCTCAGCAGATATTCCATGATTCTGTCACATCCAACATATTGGGGCCACCAACACAATCCAGGCTTCAACTTCAAAGCTTCATGCAATGTCTTCTCTAGGCCATCGTTCAGGAATACTCTTGATGCATGCTTAGCTCAGTGGCTTCTTTAGTCATGGATGCGAATTCCATAGTCCCTTTCTATTCTTAACTCCAGAACCACATAGCTGAAACTGTCGAGTTCTGCTACTTACTGGGGCATAGAACCCTAGTCCTATGACATCATCCCTAGATTTCTGTTTTCAATAGTTACCTTCACTACCTAAGATAGGCTGTTCTGGAACTTACTCTGTTGATTAGGCTGACCTCAAACTCAAAGGTCCACCAGACTCTGCTTTCTGAGTTCTGAGTTTGAAGGCATGCACCACCACACACAGCCAACCTTCTCTTCAATTCCTTTCCTCAAGCTGGAAACTTTGCTGAGTGGAATCTTGAGGTCTCCACTGCCTTTATTCCATTTCTTAATCTGTTTATCTCCTTGAATATATAACTTATCTCCACTCCACTTTCAATGCTCCTTTTTCCTGTCAAAATTTATATTTTGTAATTTACCCTGATCAATTTTCTCCATTTCATTATAATTTCTTATTGTAGTTACCACTAATAACTATATGACACAGTTTATTCTAAGCTGTTTGAGAATTCCTCTGCCAATGTAAATAATCTAAATCTCTTCATTTTAGTCTCAGGCAGACATTTTAGACAAGGTCAAAAAGTAGCAATATTCTTCACAAAAATATCACAAGACTGGTCTCTAGGGCAGATTCTAACTTTCTTTTCAACTGAAATTTGTTGAACCAGCACACACAGTTGAAATCACACTCAGGACCACTGTCTTTCATGTTCCTACTAGGATGACCATTGAGAAACACTTTTCTGATCCACAAGCCCAAGGTCCATATTCCTTTAAACAAAAGCATGGTGAGGCCTATCATAGCAGTATCCCATTTCCCCATACCAACTTCTGTCATAGTTAGGGTTTTTATTGCTGTGAAGAGACAGTATGACCAAGGAAGCCCTTATAAAACAAAAACAAAACAATAATTTTTTAAATAGGGTAGCTCACTTACAGTTCTGAGCCATAGCCCATTATCATCATGGTGGTCTAAGAAACATGCAGGCAGATGTGGTTCTCCAACTAGGAGTCCTGCATCTTAATCAGCAGACCATAGGAAGTGGTCTGATATACTAGGAATGGTTTGAACACTTATGAGACCTCAAAGTCTGCCTCCAAAGTGACCCATTTCCTCCAAAAATACCACACCTACTCCAACAAAGTCATGCCTCTTAAAATTGCCACTCCTTTTTTCTTTCATACCTCCACATTGAAGATGGCTTACAGTTTCACAGGTTTAGTCCATTATCATCATGGTGAAACATGGAGCATGCAGGCAGACATGGTGCTAGAGAAGAAGCTGAGAGTTTTACATCTTGATCCATAGGAAAAGAAGGAAACTGTGAGCCATACTGGGCATAGTTTGAGCATATAAGATGTCAAAGCCTACCTCCACAGTGATACACTCCTCCAACAAGTCACACCTACTACAACTGAAGAAAGCATGAAAAGGCACATTTTTCTAAGTACTGCCATTTTTACTTCTAATTCCATTTTATCTATAGGGTGAAATAATTTTCAAGTTCTCATGGATTTCCCTTTGGGGCTGTTAAGAAGCTAACCATCTTACTCTCTAAGCAACAATCCCTAAATCCTAACATCTGTTCCTAACAACAAAAAGAACAAATGAATTTAATTGGTTGGACATTTTTGTGTTGGTTGACAAGGATGACACATATATGAAAGCCCTTAATCCGATAGTTATGATTGGTGAAAAAATGTAACTGTAACTTGGAACAGGTGTATTTATGGTTTTGTGCTTATAAATCCCACTTCTGACCTGGCTCTGGCTGCCAGGAGAAATAAGGCTCTGGAGTCCTTGTCCTGCAGCCCTGATATATCACTCACCCTGCTTATGTAGTGATTTGTTAAAGACTTTGGAACCCATAAGTGTTGTTTCTCTCTTTCCTCATATCCCACAACAGACATGGGTGTAACATTTGGAGGTCCCGCCAAGATGTCTCATTGAGGAACAGGATTGAAATACCCAATAAGCAGATTTGGGGATTCCTCTGGAGGCAGGTAAGGTTTGGCACCAAGTCTTAGGACTCAGAAGAAGGGTGGATGTGGCAGTACTCCTTGAATCTGGGAAAAGGAAGGATGCCTCTATTATACCAGGTGGTTCCTGACTCAGAACCAGGTGTCCCAGGTCATGGAAGTGTGTCTTTTTTATCAGTTGATATCTCACTTGTCTTATTTGACCATATTATTTGTCCACTGGTTGGACATCTAATTCTCTCCTTTAACCCCAATGCCTTAAAATTGCCACTAGTCTGTCTGCTTTGAATGCATGAATATGGTCACTGCATATTTGTTTTGGGCTGGTCTTAAATACATAAGTTTATGGTGTTCCATGTTTCTTGGTTATAACTCAGCTATTACTGTTGCAGTTGGCCACCCAGACTCAGAAATTAAATCTGGGCTTTCTGTCCACTGAAAATAATTCAAATGTCAATTGGATATGAATAATATTAAAATTGTTTTATGCTGTTCTGCTTTATGAAAGAGTTGGCTCTGGAATTTGGTTACATTCCACCCTTTTCCAAATCCAGACATGCATTTAAAGTCTCTATATCCACAGCCAAAATCTGCTGGACAGTAAGAACAAAAATGGAACCATTAAGACATTATTGGCTTCTAATTACTGTGTATAGTTAAAAATTTATAATATTTGTAATAAAAAGAGTTAACTTAAAACTTTAACATAGGGTTAATAATCAGAAGGTTACATAGGTTATCTTAAAACAAAGACTCAATCCATCAATATCTAT
This sequence comes from Peromyscus aztecus, assembly GCA_902168405.1. Lineage (NCBI taxonomy): Eukaryota > Metazoa > Chordata > Mammalia > Rodentia > Cricetidae > Peromyscus > Peromyscus aztecus. The sequence continues at coordinate 71,549 of CABHPQ010001648.1, forward strand.
AGTTCTGGGCAAGAATTCAAATGTGCTAACCCTGCTTTTTAACCCCTTTAGTTCTGCTTCTGACTGTTTTTGTTAACTGAAATAAAAACACAGTTTTTATGCTTAAGGACTCTCCTGAGAATGACTCAAGACTGCACTGGAATTTCAAATACCCAATGTAGTCAATGGCCAACTAAATTTCGGGCCACAACTATTAAGCAAAAGAAACTTGGATATTTCTATCTTATGATGCAGTAAGATGGTGACCTTTATGAGTCTAGCAAATAACTTGGAGCAGTTTCTCAATCTATAGGTTCTATCCCTTTGGAGTCAAGAGGGATTTTATAGTAGTAGCCTAGGGTCACTTGCAGATTGGACATTTGCATTACAATCCATAACAATGCACCACAAAAAAGTTAAAAAACATTGGCTTACTTACCATCTCTCCATACTTAAGGTTTATTCAAGCTTAGAAAAACTGACTTAAAGATATGTGTCTAATCTCCTTGTTTTTTCTAGCAGTGTAAAGGTATAGATATTCTAGGTAACTGAGTCATACAAGATACTACTATATTCTATAGTGGTACACTATGTAAGGAAAATTCACAGTCTCTTTGAGGGCTATATTTATAAGTTAAAAGTCTCATCTTGATACTGAAAGAACTTCAATTCAGAAATTGCTACTTTTATTGGAAACAGTTAAAGATGATTCAGCCTTGAGGTATTCAGAACTATATTTATAGTCATGCTAAGCACGTATAGTCAAGTACAGGAAAAAAAAAACTTTCTTTTTTTAGCTCAGGCATACTTACTTAATATATAATGGTACTCAAACTACCATAGATTATCTGAATACAGCATTTAAGATATTTAAACTTACATGAGAGACAGGGACTCCCAGATCCTAGTGGTGACTCTCAAAGTCTCAAAGAAGACAATATGTTGTATGATATTTTGCTTATGTTCTGACAAATAAAACTTGCTGGAGATCAGAGGGTGGAGCTTGCCACTAGTTAACTATACATTCCAGGCAGTGGTGGCACACACATTTAATCCCAGCACTTGGAAGGAGGAAGCAGGAAGATCAGGAGTTCAAGGCCACCCTGGGCTACACAAGATTGAACCAGTCTAAATGAGAAACAGTTCCAGACTTTGGTGGTGCATGCCTTTACTCCAAGCACTAGGGAGGTAGAGACAGAAATATAAAATGGGTGAAGACAGAATCTAGGCTGCCCATTCAGTTGAGGATTTGTAGAGACAGAATCCGACCCATTCAGTCTGAGGATTTGAATTTATAGAGACAGGATCTCACCCATTCAGTCTGATGATTCACAGAGACAGGATCTCGCCTATTCAGTCTGAGGATTTGTAAAGACAGGATGCCCATTCTGTCTGAGATTTCTTGGAGGTAAAATGTTTCTGGTATTTGGCTGCTTTGCTTCTCTGATCTATCTATCAGTTTTCACTCTAACATCTGACTCAAGGTTTTTATTGTTAAGACTAATTAGGATCATGCTTCAGCAATAGATAAAGTGACTTATGACTCCACCTGTACTGTGGTAACACTAACCACTAGGATAGACTGCCCCAAAGTCTCACCTATTACCAGGGCTCAGCCTAAACTGTGGACAAGCAAGACACTGGAGAATTAATTGACCCACTTTGCCTAGACAAAGTGAGTTCTGTCCCCCCATGTTTGTCCTGCACAGGTAGACTTCTCACTTTCTTGGTTTGGCAGCCATGACTGCTGTCCTGTTGCCCCTGCACCCAAGGCCCCGGAGACCACAGGGACCTTGGAGGTAAAGGAGTATTGACTAGTCTCTGTCATTTTGATTAATCTTTCTCAAATCTCTTATCACTTTGGCAGCTAAGCTAACTAGTTTTGTCAGCTAAGATACAGTAGATAATTAGCTCCTTCCCCTAGGCTACTTATTAGTTCATTAGCCAGTTCATTACTTATTTAAAGATACTTGGTCTCTTTTTAGGAAAAGGCAGACAGATTTGTCTTGCTCTCAGGCTCTACATTAGACAGCAAATAGGTTCCAGGTGTAACCTTTCACAAAAAACAAAAAACAAAAACAAACATGCCTTACAATGACTGTCCTCAATAATAACTATTCATGTCTCTAGTTAATGATTAACATCCATGCAAGGGCTGAGGATTTAAAAACTTAAAGAAGCTTGAAGGGTCTCAAAAATTATATATGTGTATAATATATATATAAACACAAATTATAAAGATATATTGTTAGACTGAAATTTCAAAGGTTCAAAGTTTCTTAGCATTGCTAAATGAAGTTTTGATAAACTGATCAAGAACTAGCTACTTACTACTCAATTGCAATTTCAAAATTTTAAATTTTTTTGATTGTCCTATAAATATAAACTTATTTGTGTTTTCCATCAGACTAACTCATAGCCATAGCTTTTACCATAACTCTAAGGCGTAAATCTGTTCCAGCTGTTTTATAGACACTCATTAACAGCTTTCTTTCTACAAACATGGATTTCAGTACAATGAAAATGCTAAAATTCATATGAATTTCAGGGAATCAAAGAAGTCATAAGACTTGAATCCATCTGCCAGAGGTTGAATGGACTCTAGATAAGTAAAAGTTCCAAACATAAGGTTTTCTTTTAAGCTTCTAAATTTTATCCTCTGTCCCTAGTCTATACTGTCTTAGCAGATTTAGCAGACACCATCCATGAGCACCTGGGGACTGCAAACTTGGGAGTTCTGGACTTGCTGTAAGGCCAGTCCATGTGGTTGCTCCCTGTCCCTTCATCTGGAAAAGCTAAGCAGAGGATGCTGTTAAATGCCCCACTTCCCAGTCTTTGACTATACTTTCAGCTTTCCTGAGCCCTGACAACCAACACCCCAGTTTCCACTGGAAGAGGTTATAGAAGAGACTGTATCCTCTTTGTCCCCTTAAGAGCCTAAAATTGCTAAATCAAAGGCCAGTTCCCTTAGGGGATCTCCCAGAGGACAGATCATATTTTCTCCCCCATAGCAACATCACCCTACTCCTCAGTATACAGAAAATTTGATACCTTTATCCTCCCAAGCACCAGATGGACTCCCCTCAATGAAAATACCTTCTTGGCTGCCCCCATATCAACTTGATTTTCTTGTACCTTTGGTATAATGTCCTGCCTTTCCCTAGGGCTCTTCACAGGAAAGAGCAGAATTGAGCCTTATGAGGGGGAGGTAGAGAGGATGCATATGGGAACTACTGGCTTACTGCATTCTGGGACTATACCTCTCATTCTCACCCCCCTCTTCATAGGAACAACCCTTAATCATGGGGAAGCCTAAGTGAACAAACCAACAGAAATATTTCCCACCTCTCTTCTCCCATCAGTTCCATGGAAAATCAAATTGACACACTAACTGAAGTGGTACTGCAAAACTTCCATGGCCTGGGCATATTTCTCCTTTAAGGAAGGATATTTCTGCATGGCCTGGGGAGAAACATGTTGTTTTTATGTCAACCATTCAGGTATTATTAAAGAGACTCTGAAATAATATAAAGAATATCTCCTCACTAGGGAGGAGGAAAGAAAACAAAATTCCAACTGGTTTGAAACACTTTCACCTGTGTCCCTGATTGGCAACCCCAGTTACAAGTCTAATGGATCCCCTGACTCTCATGTTCATTGTTCTAATGTCTGCCCACTGCATTATTAATGCCATTGCATGCTTTGTTCAAGATCATGCAGGCACTGTCAAACTCATGATTTTAACATGTTCCAGCCCCGAGATGAAGGTTTGTCTCATTCATCTCAAAACAAGGGGGAAATGAAGGGAACAGGCAAAAACACCTTGTCATAAGTACTGCCATTTTGACTTCAGACTCCATTTCACCTGTAGGGTAAAACAAATTTGAAGTTTCCATGAGGACTGTCCAGAAGCTAACCAACTTCCTATCTAAGCAAAAATCTGTCAAACACAATGCTTGTTCTAAACAATAAAAAGAACAAATGAGTCTACTGGACATTTTGTGTCAGTTGTCAATGATGGAATATATCGGGAAAGCCCCTAGTCCCTGAATCCTGATTGGCAAAACATGTACCTGCAACTTGGTACAGGTGTGTTTATGATTCTGTGCTTATAAACCCCATTTCTGCACTGACTCTGGGTTGCCAGAAGAACAAGACTCCTGAGGTCTTATCTGCCAGCCTTGATTGACTAGCAGCCTTGCTTATATGATGATTTATTGAAGACCTTGGAACCCATATGTGTTGTCTCTCTCCTTTCTCAGGGCACACAATAGACACAGGTGTAACACAACAAGGCCACACCTCCTAGTAGTGCTACTCTCTATGGTCTAAGCAGCCAAACACTTGAGTTGATGGGAACCATTCCTCTTCAAACCACCACACACATCTTTACTCCATATTATTCACACAAACACACACACACATACACACACACACACACACACACACACACACACACACACGCAACACAAAAGAAGAAGTACAACCATTGAGGGGAAAAAAGGGGACTAAAGGCAGTGAACAAGGAGAAAAACTCCAGAAGAGTAAGGAAGTAAGATTGTGAATATGCTGAACATACAGTGTATGAAAACTTAAATTAGAAACAAATTTGGGATATGTATCAGTATGACAGCTTGGGTTGGAGCTCTAAACACCAGGAAAGGGAGGAGCAAGATTATGGTGTTACAGAGAGGAGGAGGCAAAAGCAGGAAAGAACATTTTAGTCTCATATGAGAACATGTTTAATGGGTTTCAAGGTCACACCTGTGGTAATTAAGGGGGAGACAGATGTGCTGATGCTACCCCAAGCAGGCACTGCTACACAGTAGCGTCACCTACCTCCAGCTGCCATCTCATAGATCAAGTCAGAACATTTCTGGTATAGCAAAGGCATCCCCAGTGTTTTTTTGGTGGTTCCATAGTATAGCCAGCCATACTGTAGCCCTGGGAAACTGGGCATCTGACCAGCTAGCAGGTACAACAGAGGTATTGTGTAGCTTTATCTTGCCTTTGTTTGAGCTTTCTTGCTCTAACTGTCAATTATTTGCCTGGATTTTTCTCACCACAATATTATCTATTTTAACTTAAAAATGTACTTAGCATGAATTTTTTTTGATTCATCTAATAATTTCAGTTCTTTTATATAGATTCAGACTACCATCAGTAGTTCAAGAATAAGGCTGAACAAACATCCCATACTGTGAGTATGAATACAGCAGAGCACTATAATTAAGGAACTCATGAGCATTTGATGTGTGACTACCTGAACCCCATGGCTATCCTCTGAAGTAGGAAGTGGCTTATTTTTTTTCTTTCTTTTTTCTTATGTTTTTGTCTTTTATGTTTTTGTGTTTTGTGTGTGTTGCATGTTTGCACATGTGTGGGTGTGAATGTAATGTGGGGGCCACAAATTGATGTAAGGAATACTGTTGGGAATCATCCTTGAATGCTCTTCTTATTCATTCTGAGGAAATCTCAATGAAACCTAGAACTAGTCTCCCTTGCCAGCACTTCCACTACTGATGGATTTCCCAGTTCCCTCATACCTATATTTGTAGATTACAGAAGCATTTAAAATTAAAATGACACAGTAAAGATCATTAAAAATATTTGTTATTTAGACTGAGCATCAGCCCCAGTCTGTAAAATTAAAACTACTTTCCTTAAACACAGTTTTCCATAGGTATATAAATGTGGGAGAGGACCTTTAGGGTCATGAGCTTCAGAGCCTAGTACTCTGAGTGTATGACCTGCCCTTACTCACTAGCCAACATTCCCTCTTGAAGGTGCTTTTTTCCTTCTTAATTAACTGTCTCTATTTTATGACCAACAATGTGTCCCTGGTGCAATCCAGCATCCTCATAAAAGAATCTGGAAACTTCAGTAGGTATCCTGAGATTTGGATCCATGCCTGCGACACTTCAACTCAAAGCCAAAGCCAACAGGAACTTCTTTCAGCAACAGTAAGAATACCACAAGACCTTTCTACACCTGTCAGTCAATTCTCTAGGAGCAATATCTTAGGCTAAAGACTGACTGCAGGCCAAGTACTAGTAATTAAGGCAAGTAGGGTGGAAAGTCCAGTTTCTCCACCTTTACACCTGACCTTGAGGAAGCTACTTTATCTCCCTGCATTCTAATGAGGAAGAAAAGGGAACAAAAACATTGCTAATGTAGAAGAAGAAGGAAGCTCATAAAGTATCTATTAAAATGCAAATACATAACAAATTCTCATAAAAGTTAGAAGGTGAGATTTAATGCTTTGTAACTCCACATTCTCCCACTCTGAGCAGGACACCCTGGGATGGACCTAATTTCCAAGCATACACTACTACCTCTGCCTTGGGGAAAACCTCTCCAGGACCCAAGGAAGTGAATTGTTTTCATAGTCCTTGCCTCACTAAGTGGAAATGTGCTAGTGCCATCATTTCTCAGATTGGCCTTCGCTCATGACTCTGAGTTTGTTTCTCTGCTTTGCTCCATGTAGTGATGGAGAAGAAACTCAAAGTAAGAGAATTGGTACTACAAAGGATTTAGTAATAGATTTTCTTAGGAGACATTAAGTCACACAAAGTAGAATTTAATTAAGGGTGTACTACCTCCAAAGAGGACAAAGTTAAGCAGTCTGATAGCCAGGCCTCTTACAGGTAATAGTATTTTGAATAGAAATATTTGCTTATCAGAATTGACCATCTTTTAGGTTCCTATACCCATGACAAAGGAAACATCTCTAACTTACAGTTAGCCATTAGTTTCTGGTTCCCATACTAAAGACATAACTCTAATGGGTGGCTGAAGGGGAGCAGTGTAGGGTCACAACCATCACTAAGCCCAGATCTGCCATTAAGCTCTCTATGTTCATATCAGGAAAAAATAATTCTGCTAGGTGGGTAAGATGACCCTGACTGAGAATTATTTGAAAAAAAAAACAACACTAGTATATTTATACTTCTGATGTAATGTAAGTATGTAATATCTTTGATGTATTAAACTCCTTTCTGTCTAAGTGGCCAGACTTACATCTCCTCTCTCTATTTAAGTTGTTTGAAGTTTAACCTGGGTCCAGGACATGAAAAAAATTAAGTATGACAAAGTTTATGTAATGAATAAGTCTAAAGTGTATATAGTTATTAAAATCTTCCATTCAATGTCAGGTTTTCCTTGGTCACTTGTTGAGAGCTGTACAACCACTAAAAATCAGTTCTTCCTTCATCTCTGAGTGTGTAAGCAATCCTTCACTGAGAAAACATTATATCTGTAACAGTAGATCATCATTTCTTTAGCTTCCTTACTTATTATTAAAAGCAAATGGGGGTTTAGGACAGAAAACTCAGTGGTTTACATTTTTGGTTACCAGCACCCAGTTTAGGAAATTCATAAGCACCTGTACCTCCAAATCCATAGGACACAATGTCTTTACCTCGACTCCATGGGTGACAGCACATATGTGTTATACATTCATCCTCACAGGAGCATGGGTACACAGATATTGATAAAAGTGAAATAAATCTTTAAAAACAGTTTAATGGCTAGTGACATGGCTCAGCAAGTAAAGGAATTGCAACAAAGCCTTATTGTGAAACCAAAACAGGAGCCAAATTTTTGTTAAAGAGCCACATTGCTATACATTGTTATTAAGTCTCCATAACTTACAAAAAATAAATTTCAGTTTCCTAAGCCTAATGTACCCTGCAAACAAGGTTTTTCAACCTATACTGAACTTGTGCTCCTATGATACATACCCACCATTTTGCTTAGCCAAATTCCTGAACCTGTGATATATGATTGTCCTTTTGTCTTAAGAAAATGTATCTTCTGAGATACCTAATGACTCACCTTCTTATCTACTCCATAGTCAGTCCTGAGACCAGAGTTCCCCACTCTTCTTTCCAGGTGCTAACACTCAATAATCCCTATAGCTGTTTTTTATAACACTTTTCTACCTCACTGACACCCTTGAGCCCTGTCTCCTCCTTTCTTCTGTCCAGGTGCTACTATAATAGTTATCTATCCCACAGAGAGCCTTGATCCTTGATTATCCCATTCTTCTATACAGGTGATAATAGCTATGTATCATAACAGCTGTTTTCTATCAACCCTAACCCTTCCCCATAAAAGGGACCTCAAAGGCTAGTGAGAGGCTGCTCTCTATAATCCTGACTTAGGGTGAGACAGTCATCTGGCCAGTCCCTTGTGTACCTTAAATAAAACTTGCTTAAGCAGACAGTTGTGGAAATGCCCCCCCTACAGTCTAGCATTTGGAGGCCCCAGCAGGATAAAACTATTCCACCCAAATTCCAGAGTTGGGCTCTTCAATCTGGGCCCCTCAAAAGGCCAGGAAGGATTTGATCCCTAGGTCCCACATGGTAGAATATGAGGATTGATTCAAGGAAACTATCCTCTGACTTCTCCTTGTGCCATCACTTGTACATGCCTACACAAAAATAAATAATGAATTCAATTAAAAATATAAAGCAAGTTACTAGGACTGGAGAGACAGATAGGCTGATCTAGTACTGTTCTTGGAGAATTTCTGATTTTGGATCCCAGTAGCCCTATCACGTTATTCATAGTAACCTGTAACTCCAATTTCAGATGATCTGACACCTTCTTCTGGCCTCCTTGGCCAATCCCATGCATGCATGCACACACAAAAGAATAGTTAAAATTATAAATAATCAAAGTATTAAATAAGTAAATAAGCACATTAACAAGTATAAACATTGGTTTTTAAAATCAATACATTATCTTTTTCTGACATACAGTGAGCTACATGAGGCTATTTTCATGCAAGAATACCAATTTACTTTAAACATATCCCACTACATTTGTTGCAAGATAAAACATTTCCTAGGCAGATGCAACATACATGTCTATTCACCTCTTATAGGTGAACCCACAAAAAAACAAAATAGACATACCATCAAAGTTCATCTCGGTGAACCAATGAGTTTTATTCAATTACTTATAAGAATATGGGTGAGGGGTTACTTATTAGAACAGAAATGACTCAAAATCACCAGCACAACCAATGACCAATCCAGAATATATGACAATTCATAATGTTGGGAATCTGGAACCCAACACACCCTGCAGGTAGATTAACAGGTTGGAGAATTTCCTTTTGAAATGACTCTGGTCTAAATCCCTTCTTGGAGACTGGTTGGTTTCTGCTTCTTCCAGGGAGCTGGTCTAGTCTTGAATCTTCTTCACAGTTTGGCTTGGCTGAGAGTGACTCACAGCTTTTATTGCTTATCCTGGCAGGGAAAAGCCTAGTGAATCTAGTCAGTTTCTGGGACTTCCTGAAGCAATTTGAGTTGTTCAAATTCCTATTTAAGGAACTTCTTGCTGGATGGAATGTTTCAATCTTGAAGGAAAATGTTAAACAACACCATTTCCTTCAACAAATACACAATTTCCTTTGCTTCTCCTTTTCCACAATGGTTCCTGAGCTTTGGATGAGATGAATATAGATGTCCACCCACAGCAAGGAAAAAGCCACAATGTCACAGTAACTCTCACTTATTCTCTGGAGCTTCACTGGTAGTTATGAGTTGAAGCTGAAAACAACAGTGATCTATGAGTGTAAGCATACTTTTAGAAGCCAGTTTGACAGACACATCATAACCACCTTTAAAAAAAAACATAGTAGTTGTTTATAATGGGACCTATGACCTCTCAAACCATAGGTTTTTGTTCTGGCTTACAGTACCAGGGTTGAACTGCCTTTTGTGGAGCAGTCCTTAGATTGAATCCAAAGGCTGTTGGCTGTCCCAAGGATATCCAGTTTACTATTGCAAAAGCAAGCACATTCATCCTGAAATGTCAATATTTTAGTGAGCATGATCCATAGCTGAGCAGAAATGTCAGTAATAATTCTCTACCAGCAGTCTGCATGGCTCCTTCTGGCACCATGAAATACAGCCTGCAGGATGTGAGTTCCAGTTCAGTCTCAGCTTAATTTTTCCATGTCCAGCAGTCACAGTATGCACCTGATATATCCTTAGACAGAGATTCTTGTCATCTAGTTTCAGCATACAACCAAGAGCAGTAGTAACAGCTTTTATGGTTTGTAGAGTCTCAGGGACTTCTCCAGCTGCAATTCACATGGAGGCAAGCCCAATCCTGGCCTTGGGGTTTTCACTAATGGCCTCTAACCATGTCTTTTTCTACTTTTGTAGGATATATTTTGGAACTGAACTTTTTATCTCCTGTTTTTACAACCAATATTTTCTTCCAATTAACTCAGCCTTAATAGAGTTGTAAGGTAGGTATAAGTACTTTTCCACTTGGGTGTTTCTCCAATGGCTTTACAAATCTGGAAGACACTCAGAGGTTACACTATGTCATATATCTGTAATAAAACCTTTTCCAAAGGATAAGCAGGAAAAGGCAACATCCTGAACCACCACCAGTCTACAACAAATACAAAAATAACCTTGGTGAAACACTCTGAAAGTCTACTGACATCTGTGCTAAGCAAGTAATAGGTGACCCCAAGGGTCATAACTAAGAAGATACTAAAGTTGAACATAAGCAACATCTAATACAGCATGAAAATTTTCTACCCATTTTTATCAGTTGCTTCCTCCACAGATAGGATGTGCTAACTTAATTAGATCCCTATAATCCTCATTCATTGTCTCTAAGCCATTGCATATCCATATCCTGGAGCTCTTCCATGGAGCATTGCTATATTTCTCCATGTCTGATGAATTCAATGGGCCCAAGTTTATTTGCTCAGACCTACTTAGGGCCAAAGATGAACATCGCCCTTGCTCTCCCCTGCTGCACCTGTTCGCTCCCTGAGTCAGAGTGATTCTGGGTTAGCATGGAGGTTGCATCTTTCATATTTACCATACCTGGCTGTTGGGGGAAATCCTGGATGGACAAACAATCTCCACCCTTTTTCTGGAAGAAAGTATACCCTCCTTAGTCTAGGAGTATGATTTCCCACCCCAAGACAGGCTTAATCATCTTCACTTGTTTTGTTCATTCACAGATGTCTTCTGTGAACTGTTCCTTAGGTTTTAAAGTCTTCCTTAGAAGACAGTTTGGCTTTCCATCAATTGCTTTTTTTGTAGGTACTCTGATTGACACAAATCTTACCATATTTATCTTTGCAAAACACAGACAAACTTCTTCCTCTAATTTGCCTTCTTCTTATCTACAATAGATTGCTAGAGACGTTCTTTAAATGCTAATATAAATCATTGAGATCTGTCAATGCCTTTTCTAATTTATAAAGATCCTATCTCACCAAAGGACTTGATCAGTCCACAAAAGCTTCATACCAGCTTTGAGGTACTTGCTGCATCAACCTTTTTTTTTTTTTTTTTTG
>CABHPQ010001648.1:82968-94285 GCA_902168405.1 Peromyscus aztecus
CATCAACCTTTTCTTTAACTCCTCTATGAGCATAGTTCTATCTGTCCTGGTGACCTAAAGTTCAAACACAGCTTCTCTTATTCTTAGTTCTCTCAATAGCTTCTGTTCCTCCTCTATTGTTTTCCATTTCTGGACATTTAGAGGGACTTCAGATGAAGATAACCAAATGTTCCTAATGGCTTTGTTAAGCCAGTCTACCAGAGACTGATTTCTTTCATGGTGTCTCAGGTTACGTAGTCTTTGCCTTAGGAAGGGATGGATGGTTATATTATTGAATTTTTATGTCTCAGACTTATCCCATTTGCTCTGCTGTTCCACAGCTTCACAAGTTCAGATGCAGAGAAGACTTTCAGACAAGCAAAACTGCGAAGACTATGTGACCAGATCAGCTGCCTGGAAGAAGCAAAAAACAGCCAAGCTTTCAAGAAGAGGGCTAGACTAACTGAGTCATCTGAAAAGAACACTTCTAAACTGTTGAGCTGCCTGTAGAATGGACAATGTGCTCCAGATTCCCAGCTGTATGAGCTGTCACCCATGTTGAGATGGGCTTTGGTGATGCAGCTTTTTATAGTAATTTTTGTCCCTGTAAATAACCTCTTGTCCATATTCCTGTACATAAACCCAATAAAACTAATGGTTCACCAAGTAAGATTTTTGTTGTATCTGTAATTTTGTTTGTATTTGGTTACATATGTAGGGTAAGTAGATATGATGCCAGTACTCGGGAGCAATATAAGAGGAACAGCAAGTGGCAATTGGGGTTCTGGGTGTCAGCTCACAAGGAGGAAAGCTCTCTGATGAGTATCATCTCATTAAGCAAGGCCACAAGGCTACAGACTCTAGAATGTCTTGCTTCTGTTGTCCCTCTACGTGTTTGTTGCTACAATCTTTTCTCTGGTATCTGACATGGTGTATATTGGATATGGGAGTCTCCCACTGCCTGTATTGTAATTTGTTTATCTCATGAAAACAACCTGATCTACTGGACATTTAGAACGTGGATTGTCAGGAAGATGGTTGCTCCTTAAGCTATATTGTCCAACTAATACATAGTTTTGCTGAATAAAAATAAATACTAGGGTATATTTAATAGCTAAGGCCTATGAGTTCCCCCTAAGGAGCTACTTCTGATCAAAGCTCAAATTAATGATTAACTGGGAGCCAGACTGGCTCAAATTTCTTTAATTTTATTGCTGAGCACCATTAGCTGATATAAAGCTTCAAAATAACTTTAGATTAGGCCAGATTCTATGCTAATGTTTTTTAAGATAAACATTCCCAGAAAAAATTTTTAGTTCATAAGGACGTAGCTGAGCTGTCTGGCTAGGTCGTAAATAAAAAAAACAGTGCAATTATTGCTAGATGGCAAATGATTAATTCCTTGTACCCATTCCTGACCTCCAATTGTGAAAATAAATTCTGAATAGTCAAGGCTACAAAAAATAATTTGACTCTGTAGTACCAAAATAAGGACTATAGATTTTTCTTGATAGTTAGGAGTTACACACAGAACAAGAATTATATTTTATGATTTAAGCATTATAATTCCATAGTATCTTGGAAACTGCAGACTTGAGCTGATGATAACAGATATACAGTATCTCAGGAATGTTGACCTGACCTGAACTACAGAATCTATGATATTCCAGTCATCTCTATGTTCCAAGATTTGAGATAATAGTCATATGGCCTCTGAGATGGAAGAGGGCACCTGGATTTATGACTTCTGACTATAGGGTGTTAGTTCAAAATGTTTACATAGTCATGGGTACTATAATAATTCACTTAAAAATGGAATGTAGCCTTTTTGTGACTCCTGTATTGCCTGAAAGAGTTTGTTGGGGTACATAAGCTGTAAAAAGACATGGGGGAAGAAAGCAACTGAGAGAGAACAACGTGAGAGAGTACAGCATGAGGAGAACAACATGAGAGAATCAAGAAAGGTACCATCAAGAGAGAGAGTGCATGTATTGATTTCCTAAAACCCCTCAGATAGAAAAGTCTTAGTTTATCCCAGTGTTATGGATTCCTTCAGAGCTCTGTATATTGCTTTGAATTCTGGGCCCCTGAGGCAGTGATAATGTGTCTTGCATATTTACAGAAAAAAAGTTTTACCATGAAACAATATTCTCTTTCATCCACACTTTAGTGAATTTGTTTCCCTGGACAACTTCACTTTTACATTCACATCATCTGTACAGATATGATTTTATATAGCTATATGAAATATAAGCAATTTTACAACAACCAAGCTAAGGAAACCACCTAGGTGTCCATCAACAGAGCAATTAATAAAGGAGATCATCTTCCTACACACAACAGAATTGTTTACAGCCCTGAGGACAAATGAAAGTATATCATTTGCAGGAAAATGGATACAACTAGAAAGTATTGTATTAAGAGAAGTAAGTCAGTTTCAGGAAGAGAAATGGCTGTTTTCTTTCAACTGAGGGTTGAAATTTGACTTTTAATGAAACTTCACTCCTGAGTAAAGATGTCAATTATTATAGTAGGCTCAAGAGTGAAGCTTTAGAGAAGCACTAGTATAGTTTGTATTTGATACCTTGAAAATCTTGTACTATAGAAGTAGTGAAGACATCCATGGCCTTCTCAAAGTTGTTCAACAAAGTTTGGGGTATCTTTGGACCGTAGGGGGTAAAATTACTAGAAATGTGGATTTCCTTCATATGCATGAAAATTGATTAGAAATGAACAGGGTTATTTATATTTAAAATAAATGACACACACAAACACCTATATACATGTAAACATGGTAACTATATCTACTTATTTATTTTTCATTGGCATACAAAGTATTAGGTTTCATTATGTCATTTTCAGTAAAATTTGTCTGTTTTGATTCTTTTTCCACTCTCTCCCTTGGCCTCTCTAAAGCTTTTACCCCAAGAGTCTCCTTTCTGCTTCCACACCACATGTGATCCACTGCCCTGTGCTCCTTCCTCATCAATATCTGAGATGTTAAACACATTTCATACAAGGAATACCCTGACTAAGACAACAGCTCATTCTGCATTTACATACCTGGTATCAGAGTTATTTTCTTGTAATTATGAGATAAATATTGTGATGAAAGCAAATCAGGGGGGAAAGTTGTATTTGGTTCATAATTCCAGGTTACAGCCCATCATTTCAGGGAAGTCAAAATGCAGGATTTTGAAGCAACTCATCATATGAAATCCACACAGGTCCTGCAGCTGTATAGGACCTGTAAGAGATTATGAACATACTCCCATTCAAAACAGCTTCAAAGAAAATAAATATCCAGAAATAAACCTTACCAAGAAAGTTAAGAACCTGTACAATGAAAACTTTAAAACTCTGAAGAGACTGAGGAAGACACTAGGTGAAAAGACTGCAGTGTTCATAGATTAATCAAATTAATTTTGTGAAAATGAACACTCTACCAGGCTAATTTATCAATTCACTGCAATTCCAATCAAATTTCCTTCATAATTCATCATACAAACAGAGAAACTGACAGAAAGTTCATATGAAACCACAAAAGTTTCTGATTACCAAAGAAATACTGAGTAAATAAAAATGTTTGAAGGATTACCATCCAGATTTCAAGATACATTACAGAGACATAGTAATAAAAACAGTATGGTACTAGGACTAAACCAGGCATATAGATCAATGAAACACAATCTAAGATTCACATCTAAGTAGATGAAGCAGCTATTTGATATTTGATAAAATTGTAAAAAGAATATACATGGAGAAAAGACAACATCTTCAACAATATTTCTGGAAAAACTTGGTGTTCTTATGTAGAAGTATAAATTTAGTACTGTATCTATCACTCTGTACTGCTGGTTGTTTTTACTTTTTACTATTTTGGGGATTCTGCCACCCAGCTCCCAAATATGGAGGCTTATCATTAATTATAAATGTCTGGCCTTAGCATGACTTGTTTCTAGCTAGCTTCCCTTAACTTATCCCATCTACCTTTTGTTTCTGGGCTTTCCCATTCTCTTACTTCTGTAAATCTTACTCTTACTCCATGGCTTGCTGTGTAGCTGGGTCCCTAACGCCTGGAGTCATCCTCCTTCTTTGGCTATTTATTCTTCCTCCCAGATTTCTCCTTCTATATATTCTCTCTGACTGCAGCCCTGCCTATGCTTTCTCCTGCCCTGCTATCTGCCATTCAGTTCTTTATTAGACTATCAGGTGTTTTAGATAGGCACAGTAATACAGTTTCACAGAGTTAAATAAATGCAACATAAACAAAAATAACACACCTTAAAATAATATTCTACAACAACCCTCCCCAAAAATAAATTCAAAATGGGTCAAAGACTTCAATGTGAAACCAGAAATACTGGAATTATTAAAAGAAAACAGATAATGTTTTGGGAAACGACTTCCTAATTTGGTCTAAGTTTACTCAGAAATTTCCCCCTACAATTTACATGTAGGATCTCATAAAATGAAAAGCTTCTGTAGAGCTAAGTGAAAATAAACCCCCATGGTGGATCTGACAGAAAATTAATATCCAGAATATATAAAGAACTAAAATTTAAATGAGGTATGGACCTGAAAGTTCTTAATAAAAGAAATAGAAATGTTTAAGAATATTTTAAATGTTCAAAATTCTTAGCAATTAGGGAAATATAAATTAAAGTTTATTTGAGATTTCACCTTGTCCTCATCTGATTGCCTAAGATCAAAGAAATATCCAACAGATGTCTGATTGGACCCAACACACTCAAAAGGATGGAAATCATGCCCAGTTCTGTAAACCAGGCCAATCATCTATGTCTAGTAAGTCTATAGGCCTGAGGAGAATGTAACATTCAGGGAACATCACAGAAGAGGGGGCAGAGAGATCATAAGAGCCACATGACCTGGAAGTCTGCTTCAAGATTTTTGTCTTCTGGATATGATGGAGAAACTGCACCTATAAAGTTTCAACAATATGGCTTCCTACAGAAGACTTGAACAATCTCAACACAAGTTGACAAGTCATTGTGGATAGGGGAACTCTCACAGCAACCACTCACAGATTAACAGCCAAGTGCAAGCAATCAGTGACTGTAGAGAGAGGGAGAAGTCATCTTCCCCAAAGATGAGACTCCAAATTGGTTTTCCAATGCCAGGTATTCAGCCCCTCACTCATAAATATATGCAAAAGACTTAGAAAGTTGTGTGTGTGTGTGTGTGTGTGTGTGTGTGTGTGTGTGTACAACAATAATAATGAAAAAAAGAGATCATGAATTTGAAAAGAAGGACATGTGGGTGGAGTGGGAAGAAGGAAAGGGGGCAGGGGGAGGGGAAATGATGTACTATTTTAATGAAAAATAAAAATAATAAAAAGAAAAATATAAAGAAAGTCTCTGATAGGTATGCCCACAAACAAGCCTGATCTAAACAATTCCACACCAATGTGCCCTTACAGGTGAGTCTACAATGAGTGAAGTATACAAGAAACGCTCTTAAACTAAGATTCTAAATTTGAGAATATTTAGGTGGACAGATCAGAGAAACCCTGGAGCAATGAGGCACATCAGATACCTAGGATGGCAGGGATTGAAATTGCCTTTTGTAATTCAGTGTTTTCAGCTTTATACCCTCAGAGCTGCTCCTAGGAATCCCTGATCCTCTGCACCTCATTTCTTTAGTCTTGTTTCTTCTTCCACAGTCCACATCGTCTTTTCTGAGCTACCTGGAGATTGTGGAAAGATGTATTAGTTATTTTCCTGTTGCTATCATAAAATACTCAACAATCCAAGGATGACCTCAGCTTAGACTGCTAGCAGTATTGGAGAGGGTGCCCAAACAGACTTACCCTAATAATCAGATTGGTACATACCTTAACTCATCATAGAGACTTTCTCCAGTAACTGATGGAAGCCGATGCAAAGACCCACAGCCAAACACCAGGCTGAGCTCCCGGAATCCAGTCGAAGACAGAGAAGAGACATTCTATGAGCAAGGGCATCAAGATCATAGGGGAAACCTACAGAGACAACCAAACCAAGCTAGTGGGAACTCATGAAATTTAGATCAACAGCTGTGGAACCTGCATTGGACTGGACTAGGCCCTCTGCATAGTGAGCAGTTGTATAGCTTGATCTGCTTAAGGGGGGCCCTGGGAGTAGGATCAAAATCCATCCCAGGTGCATGAGCAGGATTTTTGGAGCCCACTACCATGATGGGACACCCCCCACAGCCTTGAGGCAGGATGAGGGACTTGCACCTGCCTGTACTAAATGTATCTCCTCATGGGCGGCCTTACTTCCTTGTAGGAAGCAATGGGAGGGGCTCAAGGGGTGGGAGGAGGGAAGAGGGGGATATTTGATTGGTATGTAAAATTAATTTTAAAATTCTTATTAAGCAAAAAGAATTTGAGGAAGTCATGCTTTGCTTGGGCTCACAGGTTGAGTAGAGTCTCTCATGGCTGGAAAGGCAGGGCATCAAGAGCATGAGGCAGCTACTCACAGGATATCTAGTCAGAAAACAGGGAGATCTAGATATTGGTGTTCAGTTTGATTCCTTCTTTTTCTTTAGGCTGGACCTACAACCCAAAGAATGTTTTTGCTTACTTTTAAGATGAGTCTTCCCCCCTCAGCTAACCTCATTTAGAAAATTCTTCATATATTTGCCCAGGAATGTGTTTGCAATGTGACTCTCAATCTAATCAAGTTGACACAGACCATTTCAGGGTTGAAGAAGAGAGGCATGACAGAGTGTCTCCAGACACACAAATGGTTGCCTTTATCAGCATCTGCACTTTTTAAAATAGCTTTACCCCTAGTAACACCTGGAATATCCATCACTAGTTATAAGGTTTTGGGCATTCTTTACCTTGTTCATATAATTTGCTCATCATCCTGTAGCTAGAGTTATCCTGCCTGGCCCACAGTCAGGACAAATCTCTGTCACCTGCCAGTCCCACAGCCTCTCAGACCCAACCAAGTAAACACAGAGACTTATATTGTTTACAAACTATATGGCCGTGGCAGACTTCTTGCTAACTGTTCTTATATCTTAAATTAATCCATTTCTATAAATCTATATCTTGCCACATGGCTCATGGCTTACCGGCATCTTCATATGCTGCTTGTAATGGCGGCAGCTGGCAGTGTCTCCCTCACTCAGCCTTCCACTTCCCGGAATTCTCTTCTCTCCTTGTCCAGCCTATACTTTCTGTCTGGCCACTGGCCAATCACTGTATTATTTATACAGAATGATATCCATAGCATTTACAATGTGTGTAAAATATACGTAGGCTTGAAAGAGACAAAAAAGGTGATATATACAGTTATATAAACAAATACATAGTTTTAAAAAATAAAGTCTTTAAAGAGATAGTAAAACTAATATAAAAATAAGTCACGTAAAAAATGGATATCACACAGAGAATCTGGATTAAGTTCTCTTTGATATTTTTAACTGCAAAAAATTGATGATAAAAACTTTTGAGTTAAACAAAAATGTGTATTTTAAAGGTACCTTGACTTCAAAATTTGGATGTAAGGATATATTGCTTTGGAAAGGAGGCTCTGCTTTTGTTTCCACAGAAAGCAAGAGGCTACAGATTTGTTCCAGATTAAGATACATCAGGTTGGACCAGCCAAGACCCCCTGAAAGGTCTCCGATGACACCAAGGCCCGGATGATCCAACATCCAGAACTGTTTCAAGGCAACTCTCTCAGATGATACACCCTCACGGACTACTCCATAATCCTAAAATTTTCTTTGTGTCCCCATAAGATACAGCACCCCCTTCCAGCAGGAAGTAGTAAGAAAAGCTACGCCCAAATTCCCAAATATATCAAGCTGGCTTTGGAGATGGAATTGGCTCATTCCCTCTCTAAACCCACGCATATTGCTTTAAAAAATATTTTATTTAAATCAGGTTGATTATAAATGTGATCTCTTTCTAAAGAGGAAAAGGGGATATGATATAGATACAACAGGATGAAAGGATAGATTAATGAACCTACTTTTAAAGAGCAACTTGTTTAAAATGTTTTACATTGGTATAGATTTTAGTTTATTGATACAAACTAAAAGTTAATTTTGTTATACTGTGTGTATATTTCTACTCTTTTTTAAGGTGTTATGTTTGTATAGCTCATTTAAAATTATAATGGATAATTAAAAATACATTAATAATTAGTCATCTATGATAATCATACTCGTAGCCATGTTAGTTAAGTCTTCTAGGTATACATAGATATATTTCAGATAGATGGGTAATCTTCAAATACTTCAAAGACCTACAAAATATGGCATTTAAAATATTTTAAAAATTTAGACTTTCTGGACAGTGAGATATGTCTGCTCCTTAAATATTCTCAGGTTTAAGGTGGAAACTCGAGACATTGGGTGCCATTTGTAGCTAGAGTTTTCCTGCCTGGCCCACAGTCAGGACAAATCACTGTCACCCGCCAGTTCCACAGCCTCTCAGACTCAACCAAGTAAACACAGAGACTTATATTGTTTACAAACTGTATGGCCGTGGCAGGCTTCTTGCTAACTGTTCTTATATCTTAAATTAATCCATTTCTATAAATCTATATCTTGCCACATGGCTCATGGCTTACCGGCATCTTCATATGCTGCTTGTCATGGCGGCAGCTGGCAGTGTCTCCCTCACTCAGCCTTCCACTTCCCAGAATTCTCTTCTCTAGTTGTCCCACCTATACTTTCTGTCTGGCCACTGGCCAATCAGTGTATTATTTATACAGAATGATATCCACAACATCATCCTTCCCCAAGCTCCTAGTAGTACTACATTTACTGATAACAACTCCTATTGCATCCTGAAAGAAAATCAATATCTAGAGGTACTAGGTTGCTTAAACATATTCAGTGCTGTGTGGAGAGTGCATTTTATTAAACATTGAATAGGTAGTAGCTATCATTATCTTATTTGGTTAATATTTAGTAAGGGGCTTTTTGTAAAGCAATTCTATAATAATTTCAAATTTTTTATTGTGAATAATTGCTCCCAATACTTACTCATAGGACCCTGATTTTAAAAAGCCATTATCTGAGTCTTAGTTACTTTTCTATCACTGTGAAAAAGAAAACATGACCAAGGCAACTCATAAATTAACATTTAATTGGAGGCTTGCTTACTTTTTCACTGGAATGAGTCAATAACCAGCATGGCTCAGAGAATGGAAGCAGACAAGTAGGCATGATACTGGAGCAATAGCTGAGAGCTTACCTCTGGTCCACATCATAAGGCAGAGAGATAGAAAGCCAACTAGGAATGGTTTGGTGTTTTGAAATCTCATCTAACAAGTCTTTATCTCCTCCAAGAAGGTTACACCCTAATCCTTCACAAACAGTTCTACTAATGGGAGACCAATCGTTCAAACATATGAGTCTATGGGAGCCATTCTCATTGAAACCAACGCACTGCCACACTATTTATAATTTATTTTGAATTTTTTTCACTTTTGTTTGTTTCATTGTTTCTTTATATAGGTTTATATATGTCAGGATGGCCTCAAACTCATTATGCAGCCCAAGAGGACATTGACATTTTGATACTTCTATTGTTACCTCTCATGTGCTGAGATGACAACTCTGTACCACTGTGCCTGGTTTACACAATGCAATAGATAGAACCCATGACTTCAAGCATGGTAGGCAAGTAACTGTCATCAAGGTTGCATCTCTATATCCTACTTTTCTTTTTTAGTATAGTTACTTGACATTGTTGTTTGTACATCATAGTCATAGAAGACATGTGGACCAGATTCTTGTATGCTACAAATGAAGTTTGACAGGGGCATAGAAAAGAAGAGGAGGGAATATAATTTGGTTGTAGTTCCTGGCGACATGAGGAAGACAGGAAAAGGACTTCACACCATGATACATGCTTAAAGAAATAGAACAAGCCATAGAGTGTCTTCCTGAAATTCTGCCACTAATGAATGTTCAGGAGAGGTTTCAGCACATCTTTTTTTTTTCTGGCTAAGAATGTATATATTTTATGAATTTCATGTTTTAATTAATGATTTTATGTTCTATATATTACTTTAGCTTTTAAATTCAAATGGGGTTTTAGAAGCCCTTCAGGTAAGAAATGTCTTCCATAAATGTAATAATCTTATTAATCTGGGTAATTAATATTTAATTTAAAATTGAATAATTAAACCTGTCCTAATTTCACATTTTATGGCGTCTCTGGAGCTCATACTTACTTTCATGTCCAGGCCATAGCACCTCATCTTTCTGGTCTTTCTTTTGCTTTGAAATATCAAGAGCTTCACTCTATTTGCACTTAGATTTTCTCTCTACAAGCACTTCTGAAAGCATGTCCCATATGCAGGTAAGGGTTGCTCTGAGCAAAAGAAGTTACTGGGAGGTGTCATGAAGTGAAGGAATAACTTTCTTTGTTCAGAGAAACCCTTCACAACATTGACAGATGTCATGAAGTGAAGAATTGGCAACTGGAAATTCATTGTATGTTTTATGTATGTCAGGGTGTGCGTGTGGGGGCCAAAGGTCAACCTCAAGTGTTATTCACTGGAATCCATCTATCTTGTTGTTTGAGGCAGAGTCTTTCCTAGAATCTGACAATCTCCAAGTTGGCTAGCTAGCTGGTCAGTTTGTCTTCGGAGATCCTTTGGTCTCTACCTCCCTATGATGGAATTAGAAGCATAAACCACCACTCCTACCTTTTCATATTAATGTTTAAGATCTAACCCAGACCTCATGCTTATGCATCAAACACTTTATTTGATGTCTTCCCTAGCCTCAACAGCTGGGCAGGAGGCAAGATCACTTAAAATCCATATAACAACGTATGATGCACTGCTATCTAAGCATAATGTACCATCATGTTCCTCATCAAATTTAGTTCACCATGGAATATATCACCAAGTTACTACATGACCATCATACACAGGAGACTAGGTATGCTACTATCATCTTCATCTATCAGAGAGAATCTTCTACTTTAACTACTGCCATGTGTCACTATCTTCTTCTTGACTATAATAACATGAAAAGCTGCTTCATTGGCCTGGGCCATGTGGCTCAGCCTGATTCAAACAGTGGGATGGGCTTGTTTCTGGACACCCAAAGGGATTATGCTCCAGCTACAAATAAATATATTGAAATATTTTGAAGTTCCAAACATGGAAAGATACCAAGGCAGTTCCTATCTGTGTTGCCTACAACAAAGTTCAGGAAAGCACAGATTAATCACCTTTACTACCATATTCTTACAGTTCAATCACTGCGGCCTCTGATTGAGAAGGTGGGCTCACAGATTCATATTGGAGAAGTTTCTTGTTTTCTCCTTTACTTTTACAATGGTGGATATATA
>CABHPQ010001649.1:0-47579 GCA_902168405.1 Peromyscus aztecus
TCTCTGTGTGTTCAAGGATACAGTCAGCATTGGAGACACACGCCCTTTGATCTCAATACCAACCATAGAAGACTTGGAGGTCTGCACAGACAGGCCCTGAAGAGGCAGTCACGTAGTTACAGGCAGTGATGAGACAGCCACGTAGTTGGGTTTACAACCAATGAGAAGGAAGAACCAGAACTCTTTATAGATTAAACGCACAGGAAGTAGCTCCCTTTTCGGAGAGGTTTCTTGGCCGAAGAAGCTAGCCAGCAGCACGCGGGTAAACTCCTAACTCTGACCTCTTGGGTTTTTATCTTTACCTTGGCTCTGTGTTTCTTATTTAATAAGACGGTTAGTTACATCTACAAATGAGTGTAACAGTTTTAGAACTGCTAGTCAGGAAAGCCCTCCATTATCCACTGTAGTAGCTTGAATGAAAATGACACCCGCTCAGTGAAGAAATGTTTCTCTTACACCAAGAGAATAATCAGAGAATAATATCTCCCAACTTGATAGTATCTGCTGATAGTAGCTTGTCAGTTTTAAAAGAAGCATAAATTGGAGTTTGAGAATGGAACTGTGCTTTGTGAAGGAGTAACATGCCCTGACAGGTATTTTGTATCTTCTTTGCACTAAGAAAGTGTATTAAGTTGTTTTAGGTTTCATATCCTACATTTTGCTCCAAATCATTTGAGTATCATGAGGTATAAAACTCCAGCTTTTCTACTTATCTGTGGTTCCTTTCTCATATCTGTAAGAACAGTAACATGTCCATTATTGGCTATTAGAAGGGATCTTCCCTCCACAACAATATTTTGGATAAAGGAGGAAAATTGTATCTACAAAGGGTTATAGTAGAAAAATCATATGTAATATAAATGTTATAATTCTCTAATAATATGGCTGATATTAAACCCTGTAGGCACTTTGAATTTGACTTCTAACAATATATCATTAGCATTTAAAATATTCTATCACTCAACACTTAACCTCTATTGCTGTTAATACGTTTCTGAAGAGCAATTCTGGTTTTCTTAAATGTTTGGTTAGAATTTCTGTAATGTCTCTGTGCTAGAGAGTTTGAGCTTAACTTGACACAAGGCATGGTCATTTGAGAGGAGGGAACCTCAGTTAAGGAAATGCTTCTCCTGTCCCTGACTGGCTGCAGCACTCCGAAGAGCAGGTCCTGCATCTCGCCTGGCCTGGGCAGCATAGTAGAGCTGACCATGTTGATGGGGGTACAGGTGATCAGCCCCTGCGAATCTGCGTGGGAGATCTGGTCCCACCACTCATCTGCCATGCGGTGGGGTGAGCAAGAAAGAGGAGAACCACCACGACAACCATCACCACCACCACCACCACCACCACCACCACCACCTCCTGCCTCCTGCATGCTGCCCCTCACCACAGGTGGCTTGGGGGAGAACTGGCCCTAAGGTCATGAAAGTGGGAGAATTGGCACTGTCCCTCATCTGCAGCAGCAGTTGAAAGAGCAGGTCTTGCACCTTGTCCAGGCAGCCCAGTAGAGATGACCCTCTTGGTGGGGGTGCAGATGAGCCTGCCTAAAGAGCATGAGAGCAGGAGAGCTGATCATCCCCCGTCTGCCTCGTGGTGGCATGAGTAAAGGAAAAACGCCCAACCCTCTTCGCCCCTTGCCACCTGTGGCAGGCAGGAGAGCTAGCCCCGGGGTCACCAGAATGGGAGAGCTGGTCCTGCCCCTCAACAGCTGCAGCACATGGGCGATCTGGCCCTGCACCTCACCTGGGGAGCACACTAGAGCTGACCCTGGTGTTGGGGTGCAAGTGAACAGGGTCAGCAGGAGAACATGAGAGCAGGAGAGCAGCCACTGCCCTCTCCCTCTTAAAGCATGTGGTGGCATGGGTGAGGGAAATATGTCCTCTCCACTGCCCAGGTCAGAGAACCAGCCTCTGGGACATGAGAAATGGAAGAGCTGGCCCTGCTGTAATCAGAAGAGTGGGCCCTGTACCTCACCTGGGCAAAACAGTAGCGCTGGCCCTAATGGTGGTTTTGAGTGAAGGTGAGGTGGACCCAAGGGCATGAGAGTAAGAAAATTGATGTCGCTCCTTGCTGCCTGCTGCATTGGGTGAGCAGAACCATGGCTATGAGTTAGCCCACCCCAACATCCACCTCATCTACCATGTATTGCTGGAGTATGTGAAGGGGCTAGACCTGCAGATCCAAAGCTACAGGGTCTCCATGACAAAGGACAACAACAAAATATCCAAGAGAAGTCCCAGTGAGGACCCAGTATCTATAGGGTAGCAGAAGCCAGAGGACTTGAACCAGAATGATGACTCATTGCAATGAACACTCACTAGTAAAGATGTATGTATTGAAAGGTATACTGTGTGACTCACTGGATCACACTACAGGTTCCATGCTGAGATTGTTTGTTTGTTTTTGTTTTCTGTTTTTATTTTTATGTTTTATTTTGTTTGCGGGGGGTGGGGTGGGGTGGGGGGGGAGGAGATTTCAAGGGCAGAAGCAAAGTGAGGAAATGGGGAGATGAGTGGAATCAGGATGCATGATGTGAAAGCCACAAAGAATCAATAAAAGGCTAAAAAAACTAAGCTTCTGTAAGATCAGATTGTAGGCAAGCCTGTAAAACATTTTCTTAATTAGTGATTGATGGCAGTGATGTGTTTGTGTATCAAGTTGACAATAGGTCAGTTGTGCTGCGTAGTTTTATGCCAACTTGACACAAACTAGCACCCTCTAAGAGGAGGGAACCTCAATTAAAAATGCCTCCATCAGCTCAGGATGTAGGCAGGCATGTAAAGCATTTTCTTTATTATTGATTAATGGGAAAGGGTCCAGCGCCTTGTGGGTGGGGCCATCTTTGGGCTGGTGGTCCTGGGTTTTATAAGAAATCTGATTGAGCAAGCCATTAGGAACAAACCAGTAAGCAGTACCCCTCCATGACCTCTGCATAAGCCCCTGCCTCCAGAGTCCTGTCCTGTTGGAATTCTTGTTTTGTCAGTGGTGAAAAGTGACATGGAAGTGTAAGCCAAATAAACCCCTTCCTCCACAACTTGCATTTTGGTCATTGTGTTTAATTGCAGGAATAGAAACCCTAACTAAAACAGTTCCCTTTTCTGCATCTTGACACATTCAATACCAAAATTTCCCCTGAAACTTTAATATTTCAGTGTTTGCTCTAGAAAAGAATTCTATCTGCCCCAATGTGTGTATTTTTCTTTATACCTGATATTTTTTATAAATGATTTATTGTTACTTTTTATGTATGTGTGTTTGTAATATTTACACATTCCATCTACCCTTCAGCTGCAATTTTAAGAATTTGTGAACCACCTCTGCTGGGTACTGGGAACCAAACTCACATCCTCTGAAAGAACACAGGTGCTCATAACTACTGAACCATTTCTCTAGTCCCCCACCTCAATTGTACCTAAGTTCCAATCTCTGAGTAGCTACTACCCAGAGATAATAACTACATATGATACATCAAATTTTAGTAGATGTAAACAATGTGAATAAAAAAATTTGCTCTCATATTAAAAGTATGCCAACTTCTCTGATACTTACATGAAAGTATTAGCCCTATTCTTAGTCAATGATATATATTTGCTATTTTCATTTCCATTCCCTTTATCCTGATTGAAGCTTCATTCACTTTATTCAATTCTTAATATGATATTTTTCCAGTCACTGTTAAAAGCAGAAAAAAATAAAGACTATTCACATCTGTTGTTTATTTTTCTGTGTTTGTGAAAGAAAAAGCTGTCCCAGAAGAGTGCTCAGTAGAATTTTTGCTTATTTTTTATCTTCACAAAAGGGAAGCATATTTGTTCAAATGCAAAGTAGTTTTGAAATTGCATCCTATTATTAATATATTTGGTGTGTAGTAAAATAATCTCTCCCAAATAACATTTTAAAAAAATGAATCAGATGAATATAGACATATTTCCTGGCAACTTGTAGTGAGTGGCACAAGTCTGTAATGTGAGAAGGTAAGTCATATCAAGCATTTAGACAGAAGGAGCTTTCAAGTACAAACCCATGAGATGGAACAGTCCTTCATGAGACTAAAACATTGGTAGGCTACTGTGTAGTGTGGTAGGTATGTGAACTGTAGTGGATGACAGGGATGTAGTCAGAAACATAAAGGCTAGATCATCACATCTATCTCCTTCGTAGGGTCCTTGATCCCTCAAACAGAGAAAGCCCATTTATGCATATCATCAAGTATCTTGCTAAGAGTCACACTATTAATAGGATTCTTTCTTTAATGAATGATGCATAACAGTTTAAATGAGTAATTCAAAATGCTTTTGAAAATACTTTAAAGTGTATCCACAAGAAAATATGTTAAGAGATCAATGAACTTACTTTAATGTAGAGTACTAACTAAAATTGTTAACTTTCTAATAATATTTGAAACTGTAAGGATTAACTTCCTATGGTTGGTTGGGAAGTTGTTTGGTGTACTAGGAATCAAACCAGGTCTTTGAACACCCTACAAGAATATTTACCACTGAACCAAACTCAATCTTTTATTTTTGAGTCAAGATTTCATAAGGTTGTCCAGCATGGTCTCAAATCCCAGTCACCTGCCTTCATCGTCTTAGAAATTAGGATTGTAGGTTGTGATATCACTCCCATCTGGTCGGTTTATATGTCAGTTCCTTCCATTCATCATCCCTTTCACATATTTCTATTTTACAAAATAAATCACATGAAAAATTTTGCTGTGTTAGTCTTAATTGTCAAGTAATTGAATAAATGTTCTATTTAACTATCAAATGTTTAGTTCTGATTATAATAGATGTTTTACAGCTGTGAAAATTCAGGAATGATATTTTTCAATTAATTTGATTTTTAAAAGCTATGAATTCTTATCTTTAAAATTTGGCATTGAAATTCAGTTAAATTGACAGTTTAACCAAAGTGTTAATTAATCATTAGCCTTAACTTTGATGTCATGTAGTTTCCATCATTTTGAATGGTGAAAAGATTAACCACATCATTTTCAAAAGAAACGTGTTAAAGTTCAATAGCACGGGACCACACAATAGGTAATAAAGTGTATTTTTCTTTCCAGTTATTCTTTAAAGTTCCTTTCACATACAAAGTCCAAGGAAAATATTAGCAACAATTTCCCCTGTAGTCATAATGGCAGGCTATTTTTACAAAGTTTATAATATATCTCAACTGATTAAATCACAATGTTACCATATGTTAGGTCACTAGACTTTTAAAAATCATTTATTTTTAAGATCTGAAAAATCAGTAATTATTTCCATATGCTGTTTCACTTCATTGGCATGAGATCGTCTAAAGCAAACATATACACACCTGTATGCATACACACAATGATGAATGCATTGTATTTGTATGCATACATATTGTAATATATGTGTATACATGCATATATAAACACACACTTTAATTTTTTGGTGCTACCCCTAATGGGAAAAGATCTCTGGTAAATGATTCCATGGTTAACAATACATGTTCACGAAGTAGGCAGTGTGCTTCTGAGGTCCATGCACCTCATGCTGAATGATTCTGAAAGCTCAGTCTTTGCTCCCTATGTTTTTCTGTCTTACATTATCATTTTATGATCTGTTTCCAAAATAGTGTTGGAAACAGAGTGCTGATGTGTTCTTTACTCAAATGTATTTTCATTATTTTTGAAGTAATGAAAACATTTCTATTTTTATCAAGTTAGCTGACAACACCTTTTCCTATTATTTTATTTTTAGCTAGCTAAGTTTAAACTTGACTGTGTGCCTTCTGAATTTCAAAGGAAAATAATCAGACCATTCTTCTTCCCTTTGCCATCAGCCAAAGGATTAGTTACTTTGACTAGAGTACAATTCAATCGATATTGGCTAAATTTACATCCAAGAGATCATCCTTGAAGATACTGTTTTCCTTCTTGGAAACATAAAAATGTTCACCATAAATTTGGCTTGGAAGAGCTCCCTCAATTCACTCTAAATATCTGTCACTCTCTTAAAGTCCATTTTTATGGTAGCACATAAAATAATAAATCACATGCCATTAGTTATAAAATGTCAATTGTATTTTTCTAAAGTACACTACTCCAGCACTCAAAGTCTAGACAGATCTTATGTATAGCTAAGCAGACCATTTTTTGCCCTTATTATACTAATGGGATCAATAGAAATATATAGTAAAACAGAGTTATCATGATAATTTACATAGACATTATTTTCTTTGGTTACAAAAGAGCACATTGGCATTTCTTTTACTTATAGATTCAACCATCATAATCTCCTAGAGTATAGAAACTATAATATTTAATATGCATGACATAATGATACTGGTGGTTAAGGAACCTTCAGCCTCAGAATCCATCCAAGATGAAAAGTGATATATAATTGCTCCTTAACTTCCAAAATCACAAGCCTGCCTCCTCAAGTGCAAACGGAAGGAAATTAAAGTGACATGGCATGTCCACTTACTCACTGGGCATAAATCTTAGTTTCTGTAACTTGTTGCATTAATGTAGTCTGAGAACACAACCATGTATATTAATTTTTTTCTTAAAATAAACCATACACAAACAAATACTTCACTGAAGACATTATTTTCTCCAGCTATACAGGGGTACCTTTCATAGATCTAACATAAATGCATATAATTCCTCTCTAAGCTTACTACTTCAAACAAGCACATACATACACATTTCTATTTAATGTTTCTTCTATTCTTCTAGAGAATAACACAGACTTTTCCAGTGAAACATGGTATTTGCAAAGTCTTAACTTATAAAGGATTGTTTCAAAACAGACCCGCTACTAAAAATCTTTCTACAGCAGTGACTCTCAACATTCATAATGTGACATTTTAATACAGTTCCTCATGCTGTGGTGACCCCAACAATAAAATTATTTTGTTGCTATTTCATAATTGCAATTTGCTACTGTTATGAATCATAATATAAATATCTGTTTTTTTCTGATGGTCTTAGGTGACCCTTGTGAGTCATTCCGGGGTTGTGGCCCATAGGCAGAGAACCACTGCTCAAGAGTGACTTGAGGGATTGTGTTTCCTTCCTTTCTGTAGACTGGAGATCTCTGAGTTCCTTAATCTCTTGGGCTGTGCTGAGACTTTGAAAGTACTCAACTGCTTTCCCCCAGTCATTCTCCTGAAGTATATCATTCAATACTCTGTACAGCATCCTAGTAAAACTAAGCATAGTTCTTCAGGATGGAGGATGATGACTTCATATGTTTTCTTCATCTAAATTAATTCCATCAAATTTTATATTAATTTGTTCATTTATTTATTTTGAAATTTATGATTGCACCATTTACTCTGATTTCTGTCTTCTCAGAGCACTCTCCTCTCTGTGTTTTCAGGAGATTCCATCTACTTCCATGTTTCTCACATGAACTCTTCTCTCTCTATCTAGTTTTTCCTTAAAGTCTGTTGATGCTTTAATACCTCTATGCTAGAATCACTACCATGTCTTAAGCTATCAATCACTGATTTTAATGCTGCTTAAGATCAAATGTGCATTACGGATCAGAGCTGTGCATCCACTTGACATTTCCATTGAAAATGTCCTGTCTCTCCCTTCTACCTTCTTACTCTCACCTTCTCTAGATGAATGACATCATCTTTCTTCATGTTTCAAAGTTGGAATTGTATGTTGGCTTTTTGTTGTTTTTGTTTGTTTGCTTGTTTGTTTTGTTTTATTGCTAGTATGTTGCTAGGTAGCCCAGATTGTTTTGAACTTTATATGCAGCCTAAACTGGGTTCTTCCTTGGAATTTCCTGTCTCAGCTTCCATGCTAAAAATAAAGGCGTGGCACCATCATGCTTGGCTCACATTCTATAATTGAGAAACTATTCTTTACACTGAGTGAACTTGACTCAGTTCCAGGAGATATTTAGATCACTCAGACAACTTTCTTTTCCTTTTTAAAACCTCATTCTCCAATTCTTCTGTCAATCACTTCAATTTAGCTTTAAATATATTACTATGATTTTTTAAAATAATATACTAGTTATATGCTATGCTGATTCCCTTGCCCAATTAACCATCTAGCCCTGTGTTCCAAAGTTCATAAAAATACTACTAGACATTAAATTTTCTCATGAAGATAATAGAGTACCATGCTACATATTTCTATTAAATTTTCTAGGTTGTCATTGTTTTGAATCCAGCATGATTGCATCATTTGGTAGTATGACTAGCCACTAACAATGTACTAGAAGACAGAGACATTCCTGTTTTTGGAAAACATCTTCAATACTGAGCCCACCACCTGGAGGTGTGTGGAAGAGGGTAGAGAGTCAATAAGTATTTGCCTAAGATGAATGAGTGAAAGAATAAACAAATAAATGTATGCATATGTTCATCATAGGCATATAAATCATAGTTTTAATAAGCACATTAAGTAGCATAACCTCAACTTTCTTAGTTATTCCAGGAACTGTTACGTGGTATATAAACATTACAATCTGCATAAAACACCTCAATTTAAGGAGATTTCAGTAAGTGAAATATTCAGATACTCTGTTTACTTAATCATTATTTCTCATATGGAGCAAGACTGAATGAAAATTAATAATGAATGAGTTAATTAAAAGACTTCTTGAGCAGTAAACATAAATAATAGGAGAAATAAATGATTCCCTAATTTATTTACTCTGCACATATGAATTGACTGTGTGTGATCATTCAGGCACTATTATACTGCAGACTCCAGCAGGGATAATAGAGGCCCCACATTCCCTCCTCAAGGCTTTCTTTTAGTTTTCCTTTAAAATCAAATTGCTTATTCTAAATTTTCACTTGGATATCTGATACCAAATTCAAAGTTAGTACACACATCCTGGCACTTGAAATTGCATTTCCTCCCTCAACAGCCATTTCTTTCGGAGTCTCTCTCACCTCAATGACAAGTATCATCTGCAGTTTCTCAAGTTACAATAACCCTAAGTCACAAGTACAATACAGTACTCAGCCTATCGTGTCTACAGCCCAAATTTATCCATAAAATTATTCCTGTGCCAGCCTAACTTACTCTCTGTATTTTAGCAGTATTCTGCCTTTGCCTCCAGTGGTTTTCTTTCCTGAATTCTGTTTTCCCTATAGAGATGGAAATTCTTTTTCAAAATTTAAATGAACCTTCTCATTCCCTCCAAACAATATTTCTTGCTAGACCCATTTTTAAGTTCCACCACCTTCTCATTATACCCAACTAAAAACTACTTTATAAAGATGTAAACTTGCCCTTCACAGTGTGACCTTTGTTGAGTGGTTTCCCCATCTGAGTGCCAACTTAATCCACCACTGCTCAACTTTGGAGATTGCTTTGATTTCTATGCAACTGCATTTTTCTACACTCACCATTATTTCACAGTGTGTAAGCTTCAAAGACCTCTAAAGCCCGGTCCTGGATCATTTCTGATTTGATCTTCATCTTCTCTGTTCCTTGCATGGCTCTTTACGTGTCTAGTTTTATTTTGTCATTGAAGTCTCACTTCAAAATACACCTCTCCAAGGCTTCCCCTTGAATCCCTTAAACTCCAAAATACTCTTTCAAGTCTCTTTCATCCATCTTTTGTCTAATTATCTTCTTAAATTGATCACAATTCGAGAGTATGTTTATTATTTTTTTTACAGGCTGGGTGTCTATAGCTACCCAGTATTATATGAGTCATACAAAAGCAAGATCCTGGCTCATTCACGATTTAGCTTCTAAACACAAATGGAAATACTCTTGCAAAGTTAGAAGTTTTGGAAAACATTTTCCCTCCTTACAGAAGACACTCTGATAGTCACACTTTATAATAAGTTAATAATCTTTTTTTCTTATTAAAATTAGTTCAACACAGGACCATTGTATGAACCTGAAATACCTATAATTCAGATCCTGAGCCAGAAACATTGAATGAAAGTCTGCAGTAGCAATGAGAAACAAAGTAAGACCCAACGAGAGGTCCAAATGCTCATAAGGACTTGTATTCATTCAATATATCATATGTCCATGAATTTTGCCACATGTACCAGTGATTCTCAAACTTCTCAGCAAAAGACATTTAGAAGAATTGATAACAACACTGACTTTTTATTTAAATTGATTTGATTTACTAATACTCTTTGAATGTAAACAAAAATAAATAAAACTAAACGTTTAACTTCACCAATGCTAATTATTAATTAAAAATTAAAAGCCACCACAAACTAATATATAAGAAAAATTCCTTATAGTTACTGTTACATTATATATAATAACATACATACCTATATATTATATATATAATAACATATATTTATGTGTTTTATGTACCTGTATTTTTGGTTAAAAAGTGAAAGTATGAAAAATAGAGGGACATTTAAATGATTTTTTAAGAAAATATGTATAGTTTTCTCTGGTACTACACTAAAAATTAACAAGTGGTCTTTAATAAAATAGAGAGAATACAGATTCTGAAGTCATGTCAATCAGTCTTCTTAAGTTTCATCTTGAGAAAGTTTATCCTTGTGAACCTGCAGCGCCAGTACATATTTGGAAACTACTGACAGAGAACGAACCATGAGGCTGGGGAGCAGGTACAATCCTAGTTCTCTGGAAAATAACAAAGAAGAAGGCTTGAGGACTGAGACAGCACAGTAGTTATTTATGACAAGGCTACCTGGTTAAGAGCAGAAACAAGGAAGCTTGGAATAAAAAGCTGCCTCAAGTTGCATTTATGCCTTATCTTGATTCAAGGATAAACACAGTTCTGAGTGAGGCTAAGTTCTCCAATGCCTCTATTTTGGAAAGTCAATGTTTGCTGAACACCAAGATGTAGCTTTTCCTTAAAAGGATCCAGATTTCAGAACGATTTTCCACACACTATCTTCCCAGCCCTGTGACAGTTTGGATCACCTTTTATTGGGTCAACTTCAATCTGCTAATAATGTTTATAGGATAAGACATTCACAAAAGAAAAACAGTAGATTATTTATCTTAACATGGAGGCATTTGAATTCATTTCTGATTTAGAATAAATTATTGTGTTC
The DNA here is from genome assembly GCA_902168405.1 of Peromyscus aztecus. Lineage (NCBI taxonomy): Eukaryota > Metazoa > Chordata > Mammalia > Rodentia > Cricetidae > Peromyscus > Peromyscus aztecus. The sequence continues at coordinate 11,014 of CABHPQ010001649.1, forward strand.
TACAATGAATTACTTAACATACTGCATTCAGTTCTGCTCATCAGTAAAATGAAGTTTTTCATAGCCATGATCTCTCAATGTCCTTGCTGGTATCTTCGCATAATTCTCTGATATTGTATTATAAGAATGTATTTTCACGATGCATGGTATTTATAATATTCTAATAAGATTGTGGTGTGTTACTAGAAAGATCTTAGTAATTTGGTTAACATTTCTTAAATTTATAGTAACTTTAATTTCCTGTATATTAATGAGGTTGATTTTATTTCAGACATTAGTCACTTATGTAAAAACTGACTCTCAAAAGCTTCTGTGAACAACATAGAAAGACTAATGCATTCAGTGACTAGCTGACATTTTCTCTAAAATAGTTAACGTTTGCTCCCTCGGCTATGAGAGTGCTCATTAACTTTTTTATAATCCATGACAAAAAATTTAAAAGAGAAAATACATAGTAAAGCAAAACACCATTTAACTTGCTGATTTATAAGACCTAGAGTTGCTCTTTTTTAGCTGTTAGATAGTTACAGTCCTGGCTCTGTTTAAAGCTCTCTCTCTCTCTCTGTCTCTCTGTCTCTGTCTCTGTCTCTGTCTCTGTCTCTGTCTCTCTCTCTCTCTCTCTGTTTGTTTCTTATGTCAACTTTGTCTTATTTCTTTTAGATACTTTCTGTCTCAGCAACTCTGCTCAACGTGGAATAATCATTCCTTGAACCTAGACTTGAAATGAAGGTTATGATTCAAAGTGTCCCATTGCCTCAAAATAAGGATAATAAATGCAAGGTCATCGGATGTGTGCCATCCCCAGCAAGAAGATATAGGCTGTTTGCAAAACAGAGGGAGCACATGGAGAAACAAGAAAGCCAAAGGTAGGTCAAGGTAAGAAAATCAAAGAGACAAAAAGTTCATTGCATCATTTAATTGAGTCTTAGAATAAAGGTGAAATAAAGTATTCACTTCTTTAAAATCATGAATTAATTTGTAATATTCATTGCACTGCAATAAAATAAATCCTTATTAATATATAAAATAATAAGTGGATTCTTCAAGCAGTTGTTAAATGAAATTGAATAAATGTATTTTTTAAACTTTCTTATTTGGAAATTATCTTTCACTTCTGTGTCTGAGTTGAGTGTTCAAGAAGTACAATATAGAGGCAATGTGGAACATGGAATACTGGGCCAAGTTATTGCAGGGTTTCAGAAAACACTATTTAATGCCTTTTAAATATCCCAATATCTGTGTCTTGAAATATGAATAAAGATATTCTTAGAATAGGCATATGATTTGGCACTTTCCTAATACTTTGTATCAATTTCCTGAAAAAAAATTAATAGAAGGAATAAGGATCAATGAGTACTTGAGAGTTAGTAGATAGTTTTTCAGCTACAAAAACATTCAGTATTTTCAGTCTGTAGAAACTTGGCCACAAAGGTTGCAATTAACTCCTTTATTTTGAAAAACTGATGATGCTGAATATGAACACTTAGCTTACATTTGGTGACTTTACCTAGTAGTTAATATCAAATGTGAAGTTTCCTGTGCTCTGGTGGTGGATTCTGAAAAAGATGCAAAGGTTTTCTCCAATAGGTACCCACAGAATGGAATACTGATGAGTGTCACTCATTCTTGCCAGAGTGCAATAGACTACAAGGGATATTATCATTTAGGAGTTAATGCACCAATGAAGATTTACATCTACTAGGCAGTTTAATTTTCAGAATGAACAGCATGCTTTATGAAACTAATTCACATGTGTATTTTAAGTTTTCTAATGGAGCATGATGTTTTGATAATTTCATTAAGATATCCATTTATTTAGAAAATCATTTGGTGGGAAAATACAATAATACATCTACAGAAAATGAAGTTACTTTATTAGTTAACTAATCAAAAATGTATTTACTATCTTGAAGTATCATACAACAGAAGAATATGTTTCAGTTTATATTTTCTCTATTGGTACTTCCTGTTCTATGTTTGGCAATCATCACCAATTGTTCATAATTATTTTATTCCAACATTTCACACAATTGCTTTGCTTGACCTTGCATACAGTAAGAGAGAAATATAATATTCCTTCATCCATTTTGGAAACTACTCATTTTATTTCTTTTGTAAATTCTATTTCATTTATTTCTTTATCGTATTTTATGTGTTTGATTGTTTTGCTTGCATGTGTGTCTGGACACCATGTGCCTTTTCAGTGCCCAAAGAGTTCAGAAGAGGATGTATGACCTCCCAGAAGTTACATATGGTTGTTGGCCACCATGTAGGTGCTGATAATGAAACCTGCACCCTCTGGAAGAGCAGCCAGGTCTCTGAGCTACTGGGCCATCTTTCTAGCCCCTTTTTTGTGAATTCTTAATTCATAATACTTTTATGGGAATTAAGGGAATAATATCTATGTTATTGATACTTGAATACTTACTGATATTTGAACATGTATTTTAAAAAATTCTATAAGAGTATAAAGAAATAAATTTATCTATCATAACAGCAGCTACTACACATGATGTGGCTCTTATTTATCATGGTGGTCTGCTCAAAATCTTAGAAAAGACACAATTATGTTGTAATTTTTAAAAAGTGGCACTTTAACTCAAATAAAGTGCTGCCATATGATTCTCTATATAGGGACCCAATATTAAATGGTTAGTGTTTAGACACATGAGCCAGCACAGGAACAATACTTCTGATCATCTGGAATACATATACTTCACATCTCCAGAGCACTACCATTATAAACTCACTGGGAAAAGGCATCTCTAGAGTTATGGGAAATATTATTTCCAACAAATGACTCACAAATGTGGACAGAGCACCCTTATCTATATTACGTTTCCTTCAAATTTTCTGTCAAGATCGAATTTTTCTAAAGGGGAACATAGCCCAACCCTATACTCCTGATTGCTCCAAGTTTTGTAAACTTTTGAATTTTCTTAAGCAGAGATGCTCAGCTTGGTAACTGGTCATTACAGAGTTTTAGTCCCTGATGTTCTGTGGTCAAAATATGTTGTATAATAGAAATTCAGCTTAAGAAGACAAAGAAAGACTTTATCTTTATGCATATGAGAATTCAAATTGCTCATATTCTTGCTATTAGTAGTTTAGCTCATCTTTGTGTATATGTGTGTGTGTGCACATGCTTGTGCCTGTTTGCGTGTGTGTATGTGTGTGTGTGTGTGTGTGTGTGTGTGTGTGTGTGTGTGTGTGTGTGTTAGGACTAGGGATTGAGCCCAGGGTCTCAGAAATAAATAGTATTTTTCCATAATCACTTTAACAGTTTTAGTTTTTTTTAATTTTTCTAGAAGGGTTGTATATTTTCTATATCTATGTCATTTACAATTATGAACAATGTGAACAACTCAGGGGAAAAATGGGTATTATATTAAATTTTTTAAAATCTAAAATATTCTACAGCTCTTCATGAATCATGAATCACAGGATTGAAACTCTCCTCTTTGCTAAGGGAAGCAGAGAGTCATGCCCTCCTGGGGAGAAACATACATTTCTTAGTGCTTCTTAGAGAATAGTTCACAGAGCATTATTGTGACTTCAAGTTTACAAACTTGTCCCTATTCCTTCTGCTCTCTTTCTGCTTTACATTTCAGTGTCTTTTGTAGCCATTTCTTTTTTTTTAAATTTTACAATATAATTTAATTTTACATATCAGTGATGGATTCCCTTGTTCTCTCCCCTCCCGCCCCGCTCCCCTCGCCCCTAGCCCACCCCCCATTTCCATCTCCTCCAGGGCAAAGACTCCCCCGAGGATTGAGATCAACCTGGTGGACTCAGTCCAGGCAGGTCTAGTCCCCTCCTGCCAGGCTGAGCCAAGTGTCCCTGTATAAGCCCCAGGTTCCAAACAGCCAGCACATGCACTGAGTGGGGTGTTGAAGTCTCCCACTATTAATGTTTGGGGTTTTATATGTGGTTTAAGCTTTAAAAATGTTTCTTTTACATATGTGGGTGCCCTTGTGTTTGGAGCATAAATGTTCAGATTTGAAACTTCATCTTGGTGGATCTTTCCTGTGATGAATATGTAATGCCCTTCTTGATCTCTTTTGATTGATTTTAGTTTGAAGTCTATTTTGTTGGATATCAGGATGGCTACACCCACTTGTTTCTTAAGACCGTTTGATTGGAGAGTCTTTTCCCAGCCTTTTATTCTTAGGTAGTGTCTATCTTTGAATTTGAGGTGTATTTCTTGTATGCAGCAGAAAGATGGGTCCTACTTTCCTATCCATTCTGTAAGCCTGTGTCTTTTTATAGGTGAATTAAGTCCATTGATATTAAGGGATATTAATGACCAGTGATTGTTCATTCCTGTTATTTTTTGGTGGTAGTGTGTGTGTACTTCTTTTCTTTGGGGTTTACGGCTGTGGCTTTATCTATTGCCTGTGTTTTCGAGGGTGTATCTGACTTCCTTGGGTTAGAATTTTCCTTCTAGTGCTTTCTGTAGGGCTGGGTTTGTGGATAAGTATTGTTTAAATCTGGCTTTGTCTTGGAATGTCTTGTTCACTCCGTCTATGATGATTGAAAGTTTTGCTGGGTATATTAGTCTAGGCTGGCATCCATGGTCTCTTAGTGTCTGCATTACATCTGTCCATGTTCTTCTGGCTTTCAAAGTCTCCATTGAGAAATCGGGTGTTATTCTGATGGGTTTGCCTCTATAAGTCACTTGGCCTTTTTCCTTTGCTGCTCTTAATATTCTTTCTTTATTCTGTAGGTTTAGTTGTTTAATTATTATGTAGCGAGGGGACTTTTTTGGGGCGTCTAGTCTGTTTGGTGTTCTATAGGCTTCTTGTATCTTCATTGGCATTTCCTTCTTTAAGTTGGGAAAGCTTTCTTCTATGATCTTGTTGAATATATTTTCTGTGCCTTGAAGTTGGTATTCTTCTCCTTCTTCTATCCCTATTATTCGTAGGTTTGGTCTTTTCATGGTGTCCCAAATTTCTTGGACATTTTGGGTCATGACTTTGTTGACTTTAGTGTTTTCTTTGACTGATGAATCTGTTTCTTCTACTGTATCTTCCACGCCAGAGATCGTTTCTTCCATCTCTTGCATTCTGTTGGTTATACTTGCATCTGAAGTTCCTGATCGTTTACTCAGATTTTCTATTTCCAGCATTCCCTCTGTTTGTTTCTTCTTGATTTTTTTCTATTTCCCTTTTCAGGTCTTGGACTATTTCTTTCATCTGTTTCATTGCTTTTTCATGATTTTCTTTCAGGGCTTTATTGTTTTCTTCCAGGGCTTTATTGTTTTCTTCTACTTTATTCGTCCTTTCCTCTAGTTTTTTATAGCATTCTTCCCATGTTTTGTTTGTCTTTTCCTCTATATAAGCCTCTACCTTCTTCATGATGTTATTCATAAGGCTGTTTTCTTCTGCTTCTTCCAATTTTTGATGGTCAGATTTAGATGTTAGAAGAGGGCTAGGTTCTGGTGATGCTGTATTGCTCTTCATTTTGTTGTATATACTTCTGCCTTGACATCTGCCCATCTCCTTGTGGTTTGATCTTGGTCTTATCAGTGCACTTGGTCCAGAAAAAGCTGTCAGATTCTGGAAGTCTCTCTCTCTTGTCCAGATGGGAGCTCTCTTGTCCAAATGGGAAGTCCAAGGCAGGAGGGGAGCCTTTGTCCAGATGGGAAGTCCGTGGCAGGTTGGGAGTTCTTGTCCAGAAGGGAAGTCCGGGGCAGGATGGGAGCTGGTGGCATGTCTCTAAGTCTCAGGAAGTGGCTGGGGTCTTGGGCTATGATGGGCTTGGGGGCAGGGCGTGGGGACTGCAGGGACTGCTGGAGATCTTGGAGAAGGGGCGCCTTCCCGGTAGGGGTGGGGGTAGAAGGGAACCTGGCAGGTGGCCAGAACCTGGGACCAAGTTGTGCAGGTCTTCCCTGGAGTGACTGGTACCCAGGGATGGGATCTAGGCTGAGGGCAGGCACTCACCTCTTGTCCCGAAGGGAGGTCTGGGACAGGATGGGAGCTGGTGGCAGGTCTCTAAGTCTCAGGAAGTCGCTGGGGTCTTGGGCGATGATGGGCGGCGAGGGGGCAGGGCGTGGGGATTGCAGGGTCTGCAGGGGGTCTTGGAGAAGGGAAGCCTTCCCGGTAGGGGTGGGGGTAGAAGGGAGTCTGCCCGGAGGCCAGAACCTGGGGCCAAGTTGGGCAGGTCTTCCCCGGAGTGGCTGGTGCCCAGGGATGGTAGCCATTTCATTAGGAACATATTCACTAAGTTCACTAAACACATGCCATGTTTTCTTTGCATAATTTATAGTTTATTTTTATTGAAAAAAAGTTTCATAAAAAAATTCTGATCATGATTTTCTCTCCTCATTGCCTTCCCAAATTCTCCCCACTTCCTAACTCATCTAAATCCACTTCTTTTTCTATGTTTAGAAAAGAAACAAAAAGGCAACCAAACCAGAATTTAAAAAAAAAAAAGGAAAGGAAAGAAAAAGCACAGGAAATACATATAGAGACACATATCCACACACAAACAAAAAGCACAATCAAGACAAAATCAGAAACCATAAAATACAAGCAAAAGAACAATAAACAAAAATGCCCAAACAAACCAATATGAGACAAAAAGTCTACAAATTGCTATTGAGTTCATTTTGGGTTGGAAGTCTACTGGTGGGCATGGGACTAGACTTAAGTATGGTTTACATAACCAGTGATATGCCACTGGAGAAAACCAAATTTTCTTTAAATATCATTGATTGAAGATAAATTCTTGGCTACCACTGAGTACCCATGTTAACTTCCCCATCTAAACACTGCGGACTCCATCTGGCTTGAACCTGTGCAAGCCTTGTTCATGCTGCCACAGTCCCTGGGAGTTCATAGGTGTGTTAGTTCTGTTGGGTTTGAAAGACAGTTTCCTTTCTATAACCTATCCCCTCTAGCTCTTACAATCTTTCTCCCTTCTCTTCTGCATAGCTATTAATGAAAATAATTTCAATAGTCTTTGGCTTTTTGGATTGATCACAGAATTAGCTACTAAGCAAGAGACACTGTAGCTGATTTCATTTAGATGAGATTTCATACCAGCATTGCCAGTGAAAACTGCCATGTTTCCTAGAAGAAGCATCCTCCTCCACTGTCATTTCAAAAAATAATGTTCAGTAGGAGAACATTATCTAAAATACTTGTTATGTTAGTTGTGTTTCTATAAAATTTTTTATCCAACAGGCTACCAGAAACATTCACATACTCAAAAAAAATCTTTACCTTCTCCCAGTTTTTATTTTTTATTTTTTAAATTTGAATCTTTTTTTAAATTTTTTTTATAATTCAATTTAATTTTACATATCAGCCAGGGATTCTCCCTTCCACCCCCCCCTCCCCCCAGCCCAGCCCCCATTCCCATCTCTTCCATGGCAAAACTCCCCTGAGGATTGAGTTCAACTTGGTAGATTCAGTCCAGGCAGGTCCAGTCCCCTCCTCCCAGGCTGAGCTAAGTGTCCCTGTATAAGCCCCAGGTTCCAAATAGCCAGCACATTCACTGAGGACAGGTCCCGGTCCCACTGCCTGGATGCCTCCCAAACAGATCAAGCTAATCAACTGTCTCACTTATCCAGAGGGCCTGATCCAGTTGGGGGCTTCTCAGCCATTGGTTCATAGTTCATGTGTTTCCATTCGTTTGGCTATTTGTCCCTGTGCTTTTTCCAACCTTAGTCTCAACAATTCTCGATCATACAAACCCTCCTCTTTCTTGCCAATTGGACTCCTGGAGCTCCACCTGGGACCTGGCCATGGATCTCTGCATCCAGTTCCCTCAGTCATTGGATGAGGTTTCTAGTACGACAATTAGGGTGTTTGGCCATCCTATCACCAGAGTAGGTCAGTTCGGGCTGTCTCTCAACCATTGCCAGTAGTCTATTGTGGAGGTATCCTTGTGGATTTCTGTGGACCTCTCTAGCACCCTGCTTCTTCCTATTCTCATGTGGTCTCCATTTACCGTGATCTCTTATTCCTTGTTCTCCCCCTCTGTTCTTGATCCAGCTGGGATCTTCCTTTCCCTTCATTACCCCCACTCACATCCAGGTTGTCCATGTAGATCTCATCCATTTCTCTGTCATTGGGCGATCCCCGTATCTTTCCCGGGATCGTGCTCTCTATACCTAGCCTCCCCGAGTTGTGAGTAGCAGTCCAGTCATTCCTGCTTTACATCTAGTATCCTCCTATGAGTGAGTACATACCATGTTTGTCTTTCTGAGTCTGGGTTACCTCACTCAGGATGATTTTTTCTAGATCCATCCATTTGCCTGCAAACCTCATGATGTCATTATTTTTCTCTGCTGAGTAGTATTCCATTGTGTATATGTACCACAGTTTATTTATCCACTCTTCAGTTGAAGGGCATCTAGGTTGTTTCCAGGTCCTGGCTGATATGAACATAGCTGAGCAAGTGTTCTTGTGGTATGATTGAGCATTCCTTGGGTATATGCCCAAGAGTGGTATAGCTGGATCTTGGGGGAGATTGATTCCCAATTTTCTAAGAAAGCACCATATTGATTTCTAAAGTGGTTGTACAAGTTTGCATTCCAACCAGCAGTGGAGGAGAGTTCCCCTAGCTCCACCAGTTTTTATTTCTTACCCTTAAATTCTATGGACTAAGTCTTCATGAAGAACTCTATGTAATAGTGAAAAAGCCATAAGGAGAAAATTGTGTGTGTGTGTGTGTGTGTGTGTGTGTGTGTGTGTGTGTGCTATACAGCTTTCCTTTGGGTACATTCAACTTCTTGACTATAGCACACCTATATCCCTGAAGTTTGATTCACTTCTACACATTAGATTATCTCTCTTAGTTGTAACCAACGTGTTGACTTCCTTTCTTTTCTGTTTCTCTCACAAGATTGTAATTATCATGATACAAATATAATTACCCACTTAAACAATTTTAATAATAACCATTATACAGTTTGCATCTTGTATATGACATTTATAAAATACATAAATTCAAACTAAGTATATTCTTTATTGGTGAAACATTTATCTCTTATTAGGACTTGACTTGGAGAAATGATTTTGTCCACACCCAAGTTTGACTGAAACCTTGAAAACATTTCCCTTTGGTAAGCAATGAAGCACAAATAAATACTTAATATACACATTCATGATTTCACTCAGGGAATTGTTGCTGGAGAGCTCCCAGCAAATCCCGCAGTTTCACAACCCATGTATAAAATAAACACACAGACGCTTACATTATTTAAACTGCTTGGCCATTAGCTCAGGCCTATCATTGTCTAGCTCTTACTCTTATATTTAGCCCATTTCTATTAATCTCTACTTTGCCACGTGGCTCGTGGCTTACCGGTACCCCACATCTTCCTTCTCCTCACGGCGGCTCCAGGCCGTCTCCTGCTTGACCTTCCTGTTCCCTCAATTCTCCTTTCTGTTAGTCCCACCTATACCTCCTGTCTGGCTACTGGCCAATCAGTGCTTTATTTATTAACATATTTGTCATACAGAGCATCCCACAGCACTCCCCCCCCCTTTTTTTTGAAAAAGGAAGGTTTTAACCTTAACAAAGTGAATTACATATACTAATCTCAACTCTTTGATTCTATTCTGATTCTTTAAACTGTTCTTAAAGTATGAATTTTATATCAAAATTTACAAGATTAATATATATATATATATATATATACATTTTAAACTTTGTTAAGATATGAATGGTCATATAGAGTACTAACTAATTCTAGAAAGAAAAAAGGCTTCAATTAGCTGCATATATGTCTTTGTGTTCGAGTCTCTTATCAGTTTCTGGCAGGAAATCATGGCCAGGCCTAACATCAACTGAAGTCTCCAGGAAGAAGATGGGGCCCCACAACAACAATTCCACGTGGACAATAATAATATCACTAAGCTGACAAACATCATCTACAGATCAGCTTTGAACTACAAAGTGCTCAGATCAATTTTGAGAGGGCTGACTGAGATGATTCATTCTCAAAGACTACTTGAATAAGGACTTGAGATAAATCCTGAACTTTGGCATTATACACAGACTGGATAATGAAGGATACAGTTACTTTTCCTAGAATTTGACAATTAACCTAAAATTTTTCTTTTCAGAACAAAGATATTTTCGCACATACCCAGCAGGAAGCAATTTTAAGAATACGACGTCCACATTCACAAAGAGGTGGTGTGGGACGGGTGGTTTTTTGGTCTTTTAATGGGTTTTGGATCTGGGATATTTTTCATTGTTTAGAGGGGTTGGTTACAACTGGTTATCAAGGGTTAGAAAAAGGGCTAAGCAAAGGAGGTTAGATTTAAGGTTCTTGTTTAAAAAAAAAAAGAAAAAGACAATTACTAGTTTTAAATACTTTACATTGGATTGGATTGTTTTATATTACATACAAATTATATATATTGAAATTGATATCGTTAGGAAATGCTATATGTATATTTCTAATTGTACTTATACCATTCATTTAACAAAATAATGCAAATTGCTGATTCTTGAATGTTATTATTACCAACTATTAGGATATAAAGAAATGAAAGTTAGTAGTTAGACATTACAATAGAACTTGTAGTCATATTAGGTATGTTTTCTAGATTGAGCAGATATATTTTAGATAGACAGGTCATCTTCAAACCCTTCAGATATCTACAGAAAATGGCATTTAAAATGTTTTAATAACTTAGAAAATTTTTCTTTTTTGTTATGACTATGAGACATGTTGGCTCCTGGCAGTACCAATCTACTTCAGAGAGAATATGGGCATTGAAGAAACTGCATATGGAGTTAACTTTCATTGTGGCAAATGTTAGCCACTGGACAACAAAGTATCCTTGAATCAACTGCTGACAACAGGACAAAATGGACAGACATGAAATAAAGGACTACGGATTCTTGCCAAAACAAGTGTGGTTATGGCTTTATCAAAAGGCATCTTCTGAGGCCAGGACAATATGGCACCATCCCTGAAGTGGCCTTTGCAATCCGGAAAAGGTACAGTGCCCTTTCCTTCGAAGGCAGCTGAACAGGCAGTGGGTCGATGGCTTCTGATGTGCAATGGAACAGCAGCTGAAACAGTTATTCTTGAAGAGTAACCAAGCTCACGCCTCTCAATAACAAACTGGCATTTAATAGAGGGATGTGGAGAAGAACGGGATGCTGAGATAAAGCCACACATACATAGTCAAGAAGAATGGACAGCTGAATTCAAAAACCATCAACAATTTCCAGAATTTAAAATCCTGAATCAGGACATGACACTAGTGGAATTCAGGTGTTTCTGGTACATGGACTGCTCTCACCCAAGGTGAGGTTGAACTGTTGACCTTGTGTACATCCTACTTCACAAATGAGTCTGTCAGATACGCTAAGCCTATAGGCTGAAGATGATGCCCCAACACTGCAGAGAAACCTCAGGTGACTGTCCAGGCGGCTGGCTGTTTCTGTCAACTCACAATTTTTTTGGAAGTTGCTTGCATGCACTTCTTGTTTTTATTTTTGTTAGGTAATATTATTTCCTTCTTGGGTCTCTGAGGGAGTTGAAGATTAGTTAGTTATAGTCGAAGTTTAATTAGTTATAGTTGAAGATTAATTAATTATAGTTGAAAATTAGTTAGGATAGAAAGGAATTAGGTACATTTTGGACTTAACCAAATTAGGATAAGTAATGGAATTATTTTCTCTGAATTTGTCAAATACAAATGGACTAGACATTGTTTAGGTATTCATCACTTGTATATATTGTATATAGTTATTGTACTTTTGTATATAGTTTTTCATATATTAGTTACAACTTTCCTTTTTTTCTCTTTTTATTAAATTAGAAAAGGGGAAATATAGTGGTATTTTATTTGTGCTGAAATGTGATTTTATTTGTATGTTAATAAATAAAGTTGCCTAGGGGTCAGAGCTATTAGCAAGCCATAGGGAAAGCCAGGGCGGTGGTGGTGCACGCCTTTAATCCCAGCACTTGGTAAGCAGAACTAGGTAGATCTCTATGTGTTCAAGGATACAGCCAGCATTGGAGACACACGCCTTTAATCTCAATACCAACCATAGAAGACCTGGAGGTCTGTACAGACAGGCAGTGACGAGGCAGTCATGTAGTTGGGTTTACAACCAATGACAAGGCAAAACAGAACTCTATTTAAAGACAAACGCACAGGAAGTAGCTCCCTTTTTGGAGAGGTCTCTTGGCGGAAGAAGCTGGCTGGCGGCAGGTGGTAAGGCTCTTAGCTCTGACCTCATGGGCTTTTATCTTTACATTGGCTCTGTGTTTCTTATTTAATAAGACGGTTGGTTACATCTACAGGGACGTAGGTATGCTAACTGTAGATCTTCAAAATTTCCTCCCTTAGTCATTGTTTTATTCCATCCCTCAATCCCAGTAGGCATTTCCTTGGAACACAAAGGTCACTCCCAGAAGGAATCAGGTAGACTGATGTAGATCTTTGTTTCTCCCCCAGCTCTTCCAAATCCAATGTCCTTGTCTCATCCCCAACTCTGCAGCAAACTACTGCAGCCACCTTTGACTCCTCTGCCTATCTTCAGTGGATCACAAAGATCTTCCCCTCCTAAATTTCCTTCTTCTACCCATTGCTTTATCTCAGACCCAAAGTGCACAACCCACTTCCTGGAGACCCACAGGTATCTCTGATCAGGGAAAACTACTGTGAGATATCATCTTACATCGGTTAGAATGCCCAAGGTCAACAAACAAGTGGCAGCTTAGGCTGTTGAAGATGTGGAGCAATGGAAGCACTCATCGATGGCTGGTGGTACTGCAAACTTGTATAGCCACTATGGAAATCATTGTAGCTATTCCTCAGGAAGATGGGACTCAATACATCTCAATATCCAGCTATACTACTCTTGGGCATATACTGAGGTATACGAAGGTCACTTCAGCCTCCCAATTTCTCAAACATCTTCATTGCTGCTGTATTCATAATAGCCAGAAATTGGAAACAACCAAGATGTCCCTAAACAGAAGAACAGATAAAGAATAATGTGGCACATTTAAACAATGGAGTAGTACTCAGCCATTTATAAAAAATGAAATCATGAGATTCATAAGTAAATATATGGAACTAGAAAAAAAACCATCATGAGTGAGGTATCCCAGACCCAGAAAGAGAAATAAGGTGTGTATTTGCATATATGTGGATAACAAGCTACAATCTATAGAACAACAGAGATTAGGTGTAGAGTAAGAGATTAGAAGGGACAGATAGATCTCATTAGGAATTGAATATACAATAGTTATGGATGAATATGGGAGCTGAAATGGGCAGATCAAGTAGGAAGGGAAAAGAGAGGAGACAAGGGAGTGAATACAAGGAGAGAGAGCTAAAATTAAGCACCATTTGATGGCTAGTATGGAAGCCTGATGCATTAGAAACATATATATGTTTATATGAAGGTGATCTAAATGAAATCACCAAAATAATGGGGAGAGAGCATTCTAACTGGCCATCTCTTGTCACAAATGAAACTTCCTATATGAGGACTGGGTTATATATAAAGCTGAGTTGTTGGTCAAAGTGGTCCCATGGGAATCACCAAACAACGCAGGCTGTTGTCAAGGTTATACTGGTTGCTTTCCACAAACTGACATCAAGGCTCTGTGGCTGATGACATCATCTACATAACTCACTGAACATGAAGTCAAGCTCTTGCTTACATAGAAATTCACCCCTGCATTCTAGGGTCTTTGGTACAGGAATGTAATCTGCCACCCAAAGGGAAATGTAAACATCAACCCAATCACAAATGCTTTGTTCTACAATGCTGTCCTGCCAGCAAGAAATATAAAGCCTATGGTGGCATGTAATGCCTACTTCACAAGATCGAACCCATACTTTACACTGCTTTGTTGACTAAGAACAAGAAAACTAGATAGTCACTTAGGTTAAAATCAAATAATATTCTTCCCAACAAACAGACAAAGAAACAAAAATTAGCAATGAAATAACTCCTATTGATCTGCTGGTCTTGTTCAGCCAACATTAGGGAAACTTCCTCCAGCAGTAGATGGGAACAAACACAAAGATCTATAGCCAGACATTATGCAGAGAATGAGAATCCTTGGAACACTCAGCCTGAAATGGGATTTCTCCATAAAATCCCTCTTTCAGAGCTTAAGGAACCTCATAGAAGAGGTAGTAGAAAGAGTGTAAGAGCCAGAGGAGATAGACCAAGAAAACAGGGCCTCTAAATCAATAAGATCAGAGTTTATATGCACTCATACTGATTGAAACAGCTTGCACAGAAACATTCATGGGTCTGCAAGAGGTCCTCTGCATATACATTATAGTTTTGTGTGTTTCTTGGATTCCTGAGTGTGCAAACAGATGGGTTTCAGATTCTTGTACCTATTCTTGGGCTCTTTTTCTTTTGTTTGTTTAATTTATCCAACTTTGATGTATTATTTTTTTGTTTTATCTTATTAAAATTTATTTTATTATGTTATGTTTTATTTTATTATTATCCTTTGGAAGCCTGTTTGTTCTAAAATGAGATAAAGAAAGAGAGTGGATCCAGATAGGAATGGAGGTGGGGAAGAGCTTGAAGGAGCAAAGAGATGGGAATCTGAAACTGTAATCAAGATATAGTATGTGAGATAAAAAGCATTTTCAACTAAAGAAAAATAAGACATGCACACTAATAAATTTGATAATTTTTATAGATTATTTCTCTGAAATTTTATTATGATTTTTTAGAAAATTTGTGTTCTAATACTTTATGAACTCTATAGGTAAGATAAAGTCTTAAGTTTTAATCACATTGACTATAAACACTCATCAGATTTTCCTCATATACACCCCATACATACACATACAACACACACATACACACACAAACACACACATCTGCTGATCATTATTTTGATACTGCAACCACTTGATTTGTTTTTTAATTTTTAAGGTAGAGTTGATTGTTAAACTACAAATTAGAGTTGCTTACATATTTTTTTTAGTTAGATGATTATATTACTTGGAAAATATTTTAATTATTTGTATAGAGTATTGATAATCATTATCTAATTTTTCAGTAATTATAATAACTCATTTCTTAAATAGTTTTAGCTACATTTGATTATTTTTTCAACATCAAGGGCTGTTTGCTTTCTCTTATTAACAAGGGTGCATTTAACAATAATGCTGCATAATTTTATTTAATTTTGGTGCTATTAGGAAGAGAGAACAGGATCTCATCATCCTGATAACAAATATTACTTTTGAGCTTTATCTTAATCTCAAATGAAAAAAAGTAACTGTTTTAAATTGATAGGAATGTACCACTAATAATTATAAGGTGTTGGTAGTATATATGATGAATATTTCATTATAAAATTAGGCTTATATTAAACTTTCAACTCTATTTTGCTGTGAAATATATTGCTTTCTAAATAATCTTTTGAATATGTTTTTAGGACTTACATCAGGTGGAGCATTGCTTCTGGTGATGCCTCAATGCAAAAAAAAAAATAGGTTTAGAAGAATCGTTTGATGGTATAGACAATGGCTAAGTCTAGTAGGTTTGAGGAGTTACATGATCTTTACATTCTAACAAATATCTGGAAAATGAAAACCCTTTAAGAATAGAAACAAATTGTTTCTGTCATTTTTGTCCAGTCTTGAATGAGTATAGTGATTGTACTTTCGAGAAGTAATATTTGACTCACACTCAAAAAAGAACAGTGTTTCTAGAGATTTCCTGCCTGGCCAACAGTCAGGACAAATCTCTCTCACCTGCCAGTCCCACAGCCGCTCAGACTCAACCAAGTAAACACAAAGACTTATATTGCTTACAAACTGTATGGCCGTGGCAGGCTTCTTACTAACTGTCCTTATATCTTAAATTAATCCATTTCTATAAATCTATACCTTGCCATGTGGCTTGTGGCTTACCGGCATCTTTACATGCTGCTTGTCCTGGCAGTGGTTGGCTGTGTCTCCTTTCACCTTCCTGTTCTTTTCTCCTCTCTGTTAGTCCCGCCTATACTTTCTGCCTAGCCACTGGCCAATTAGTGTTTTATTTATTGACCAATCAGAGCAACACATTTGCCATACAGAACATCCCACAGCAGAACAGAATAGGTATTTGAAGTTTTAGGATTATTTTACAGAAATCTGAACTGTTGTAGGATATTTAATTACACTGTGAACCCTGAGTTTGTGTTTGCATTAATTGAATAAAATCAACCTTGATTCAGGAGGCTGAGTTAACAACTAGTTGACAGAAAGTAATCATAGAGAGTCAAAGAGTGTCTCTAAGACAAAAGAGAGATGCACAGGAAGTAGTAGGGGGGATTTTGTGTGGATTTTTTTGTTGTTGCTGTTTTGGTGGAGCATAAGTAAGCTCTTTTTTAGAGACCCTGGAAAAGAGAGATCAGCTCGTTGCTACTCGACCCCTCTGAGCTAGGTTTTCACCCGAGTATTTGACTGCTGAGGCTTACTGATAAACAGAATGATAGAGGTTTAATTAAAAGCTGGGTTTGGTGACAGCGACATAGCTGGTGCCTGAGTGGTTGGGCCACTGCCAGAGAAGCAGGTCAGTAATTGTGGATGGATAGGTGCCGTCTGAAACAGAGGTAGGTTATAGTAAATGTTGAAAATCGCATAGGAGGTAGTCAAGAGGCACCCATCATATTTAGAATATGGAATGTTCATTGGAAAGTTGTATAGATAAAGTATGTTGCATGAAAAGACTTTTTCAATAAATCAACTTTAAAATCTTTTATTTTATTTTTGCTATGAGTATGGCTTTCTGTGTTGGAGCCTGTACATGTGAGTATGGGTCCACGGGATCTATGGCTTCAGGTGGTAGTGAGACACTCATATTGTGTGCTGGGAATGTAACTCTGGCCCTCTGCCCGAGCAGCAAACACTCTTAATTGTTGAGCCCTCTTCTAAGTCCATTGCAGTTCCATATTTATCATCAATAGCTATAGTCCATAGTCAGAATATCATCATATTGTCAGCCCTACTTTTAACAGTACACCATGAAAAGGGAGGACAACAAGATTATCCTGCAGAAGAGAAAGACTGAGGTTGAAGAATCTCCAACCTTAACAATGGGCAGTATGCATGCCCTGCTTTCCTCCAGAGGGATGCAGTATGTCATTATAATGTGGACTGGATAGGTCTGCCATTTACTGCTGACTTAGATTCCCAGTCTTCAAGGCTACAGAGAAATGTGCCCTTCACTGTTTTTTTTTTTTTCTGGTTAAGTCTATCAGACAGCATCCTCTCCCTATAGTCTGTCACCAGATATATATTGTGTGATAACCTGAGAGAAATATTTATTTTCTGACATTGATTTAGCTGTCAGACAAGAGTTATTCTTCATGAAAAGTAGAAGAGAAGAGGAAGGTGTGTTAAATGTTTGTTAACTCAAAAACATAGTAACAGAGGACAGAATGCTCTATTTAGGAAATAGATTTATAAGGAAGCCCACTGTTGCTGTGGGATGTTCTGTATGTTAAATGTGTTGCTCTGATTGGTTAATAAATAAAACACTGATTGGCCAGTAGCCAGGCAGGAAGTATAGGCAAGACCAGGAGAGAGGAGAATTCTGGGACGTGGAAGGCGGAGACAGAGAGACGCTGCGAGCTGCAGCCATGACATGAGAGATGTAAGGTACTGGTAAGCCACAAGCCACGTGGCAACTTATAGATTAAGAGAAATGGGTTAATTTAAGATATAAGAACTAGACAACTAGAAGCCTGCCATGGCCATACAGTTTTTAAGTAATATAAGTCTCTGTGTGTTTACTTGGTTGAGTCTGAGCAGCTGCAGGACTGGCGGGTGAGAGAGATTTGTCCTGACCGTGGGCCAGGCAGGACCAAAAAAACTCCAGCTACATACTGTCTACTCTAAACAAGTCTAGACTGGGCATAATATTTGTCATGGTTAGTCTTTATTGGAGCATTTAAAATCACCTAGGAGATATACCTTTGGTCACACCCTTGAGGATATTATCTGGAACATCTAGCTGAAGAAGGAAGATACATCTTGCATATGGGTTATGTCATCTGTGGGCTGTGATCTCAGATTTAATAAAATGGGAAAAAGGAAGAAGCCAGCTTAGTACCAGCAATCATTTCTCTGCCTCCTATTGGTAGGAACAATCTGATTGGTAGGAACAAGCTCTTCTAGCTTCTCCCACCGTATCTTCTCTATTGTGAATAATGGAAGCTCACAGTGAATCAAAAATAATCAGACAAAAAACAAACAAACAAACAAACAAACAAACTTTCTATTCTCAAGCTGCTTTGTCAAGTGTTTATTTACACCAACTAGAAAATTAACAAATGCATCATTATTCTGTTCACATAAAGTTAAAATACCCATAGTGAAATAATATCTGTGTTGGTACCACACATGAATCATTTTCCTGGAAATGTAGATGTTAACCCACATAGACTTTCATTTGAGGAGGATTAAGAATGGAGAATGGAAATATTTACTTCTTTAACATCTATGATTTTACAGAAATGGTATTGTATTAGAATTTTAAAATTATATGAATATAGTTTGAGAGTTTTGTGTATATCACATACTATTACTTTCTTGTGCCACAATTCATTGTGAGATATGTGTCACAATGAAAAGAATAAATTTCAACTTCAGAGATGTGTCCAGTGAAGAAAGGAGAACCCAGTGAACTTTCACTAAGACTCAACACTAGGAGAGGATACAAGTATGATATTAAGGACTCCGATAAGTACTCTATGGTTGATCTAAATATTTAAAAGATGGAAATGTAAACAGCAATACAAAAATCTGTCACTTCCATCTTTCTTTTAGTTGGATGACTAAGAGCTTATATTTAAAAAATATTACAGAAATTCCACTTAAAACCATTGAGTAAATAGAAAAACAGAGGCCCAACAGTAAATGATTTTCCTATAAACTATATTGTATGCGTTTATCTAATGAGTAAGTTTAAGCTATATATTGTAATGAGAGAAGTTTTATATTTTAATGCCATTGTAAAAACACGGCTTCCTATAATTTTTGGGTTTTTTTAATCTCGATTTTTTTCCTATATCTATAGTGGCAACTCTGCCTTTTCTTTCAAATGAACATGACTATTTATATCTCCACAACAATGGCTGCTAAAGCTTTCAGTAAAAATAATAATAAAAAGGTGAAAATAATGTGTATTTGTGAAAATCAGACATTATCCTACTGATGCTTTCAGACTGCTCCACTTTATATTATAATGGAGTGTTGTCCAGTTCTTGAAAGGAGTCTTTTGTAAGAAACACAATTTCCATTGTAACCTCGTATATATAAATACATATATAGGAACACAAAATAAACATAATTGAGGCACAATTCACATAAAGCAATTCTGGGTTCTACTGTGTGACATACTAGTATTTACTAATGCATTTTTCTATTTTGTACTCTCATGTCGGCTCAAAGTTGGAAGGATGTCTGTCAAACCTACAGTTTTAAAAACATGAATTTAATAAATGACAAAAATAAGGCCAAAGTGGATTCATAAACTGTCCCTATGCTTCTGTAATCAACCACAATTGTTCATCTGGAGGGTGGACAAAGTGTTACTATCTGCAAGAAGCTTTTCTTTTTTTTTTTCAATAAGCATATTCTTGTCTCTCTCAGTATAATGGTACACTGCATCTTAATTACTTAGTGGGTAATGAATAGTGCATTTTAGTGAGCTTTAATGAGATTCCTTTTTAAGCAATAAACAAATATTATGCAAAAATATTTGTATTTCCTCTGGAGTAACAAGAGCAAAAAAAAATATGTTCTGGATAAAATTCCAAGCAGAGAAGGTAATTTTGAGTCATTATTTTTGATTCTGCAAACAATAGCCCCCCTTTATCTTTTTCAGTCTCTTTAGTCAACCTATTAAACTTTTAATGGTGTTTGATCATATTAAAAATCCAATTGTAAATCTGAGGATGGATTTTCATATTAATTTATATTTGACATTTAGAGGATTAGGAAAGAGGTGCCAGCTCTGAAGTGAGTTAGAAAAAAAAATAGTCTGAGAAATATTTGTATTGACCTCAACAGTACTCAAGAACCAGCATGTTCTTTCATGGGTCTCATCAGCCATTATGGTGGCATCTTTAGATGCAAACACATAATTGATTCAAAACTATGAGCACGCCTACACTTATGATAAAATACGAAACCTTTTCTTACAACTGCAACACTTCCTGGTGTATACTATGTTCAAAGCAGTCTTAATTACCTGAACAGCACTACATAGTTTCATATAATCATATTTTGTAAATTATGACATATGTTAAATGTTATATTGACTAAGAGGAAACAGCTTTACAAGAAAGCAAAAAACTTGCAGAAAGAAACAGTGTGATTTTAATGAGTTATTGATGAATGGCTGGAGGACAGGAGAAAAGCATTTATATACTGTAGCTAGTTTAAAGACAGGTGACCTTTTAAAAGATTAGTTAACCTTTCAACAATTTTGGAGAGTTACTGTTTTGAAAGAAAAAGGTCAGAGTAGAACTCAAAATGCAGCTATTGTCTTCCCTGTGTTTGTTGCCATGCCTTTAATTCCTAGTAAATTAATTCAAAGTGTGGATTCTGCAAAAAAAAAAAGTTGATTTTAAGAAAGAGGAATAGTGCTTTCAATTATTTTGAGGAATTAAATATGAGTAACCAAAATATGAAAACTCAATATTTTAATGCACTTGTAAACTTGATCTTTAATTCCATTTGTGGTGAAACCATTAATTAAAATATGGTTAGCTTCCAAGTGAATGATACAGGGATGCCAGTGTGGCTCAGTGGGTAAAGGGACTTAGTGCCAAGTTGCATGATCTGAGTTTGAGTCCCAGGACCCACACTATTGAAAGAAAGAACTGACTCTCAAGTTGTCTTCTGACCTCTACATGCACACCACAGCACAAGCACATACAAACACATCCACATCACAAACATCACACACATACACACACACACACACACACACACATACACACACACACACACACACAGAGAGAGAGAGAGAGAGAGAGAGAGAGAGAGAGAGAGAGAGAGACTGAGTATTGCTCATGGTTATATTTTCTCTTAAGAAAATCTCATGTGTTTTGTTACACCATCTTTGCCCACACACTCTAACTCTCTTCCAAATTCCTGCAATCATTTACCCAGTGTCTACATATTCTGCCATCAGTGTTAAAAAGGGAAAATAGGCTATGTTTAACAAACAGTAACGCAAAATACCATTTCAGAACCAATCTTCAAATGCTAGGAATTTGTATAAAGGAATAACCTAAAGTCTTGCACTATTTATAGATTTCCATAAAGCCATGAGAAGCAAAGGGTAATTACTTTAGACTGCATGCACTTTTTTCTTTGTGGATTCTTATATCCATATTTTAGAATGCATATAGTACTACCTTCTTGACCTAGACACTTTGAAACAACAACCCTCTTGTTTGGAAATAAAGAAAAAAAAAAAGCATGTTTCTCTGAGAGATCTGATATTTTCAGAGAGATCAGGCCAGTTTTCTCTTACCTGGACATATAACTTAGTTATTGATGTTTTATTTATATTTAACCATGAAACAAATATAAATAATACAGTGTCCAGACTTAAAGTACAACAGAACCAAAGGACAAAAGTTACATAGGACCAACTAGTTGATTCTGATTGAATAAATTAATCCTTTTTGAAATGGACTTTTACATAATGACAGATGTTTCACTCATTCAAAGACCTGCTGGTACTTTCACAGTAAATTTCACTTCATGTGATAATTCTGCTTCATGAGTTTTTACCATTTCAGCATTGGTTTCTCTTCCAAATGAAAGAAGCTCTAGTGATGTTTGAACTGTGTGATCATTCGTTAAATCAGTAGAAAAGATGAAAAAATGTAGTTAGGTAAAATATTTTTAACAATTAAGAAATTATTTTTGGCCGGGCAGTGGTGGTGCACGCCTTTTATCCCAGCACTCGGGAGACAGAGGCAGGCGGATCTCTGTGAGTTTGAGGCCAGCCTGGGCTACCAAGTGAGTTCCAGGAAAGGCGCAAAGCTACACAGAGAAACCCTGTCTTGAAAAAAAACCAAAAAAAAAAAGAAAGAAATTATTTTTGTCAATGTAATTTATTTTTATCTGTATTGTTGTCTTATGGGAAAGACTTTTAGGGTACACAGGTGGATTTTAACATGTACACATTTTTTGTGGGTATACAGTCCTGTAATTCTCATATTTTGAAGCCAAGCCCCACATCACATCTTTTACATTTTCAGAAGGCAGCTCTTGGTGTTGTAAACCAGTTCTCTCAGTCCATCTTTCTGTCTTTTCTGAGTGTGAAGGCTCTCGCTTTGGGACTGGTGATGACTGCTATTGGTTCTGTTTATATCATGTTTTGTATAGGTGGGTAGAAAACAGGAAGGAATAAAGTGAGAATCCACAGGTATCTTTGCTCCATCTTGAAACTTCTTACAGTACTTGCGAATAGTTCAATTAGTTTTAACTCTGTATTTAAAACATTTCTTTTCGTAGTTATTAATATTTTGAGTCACTCTTTGGTTCTCCTAAAGAATACAGAAGAAAGCATTGCTATTTAAAAAAAACAATTGAATAAATTTATTGTTACCTGACATTGTGCTATAAATCCAGTACATTCCATTACAAATCTCAGATACATTGTAGGTTCATTATTTTCCATCTTGAATCTATTTCCTATCATCATCCTAGCTCTCTAAATCACCTGTGCTTATATCTGTCAAGATGAACGCTGATGAAATTTTCCACTCAGCTGTTGGGTGAGCACCCAATGCTTCTCTCTGCCAGATGAGGTTTCAATCATGAAAACTGCTGGTTCTACATAGGTCCCAGCCATGTTCTGCACCCTGAGACAGGGTTAGGATCTCCACCAGTCAGCCTCTGAAACAAGATTATCTTCCCTTTGCATGACAGTTCTATGTATCACACACAGCTCTGATTCATACTAGAAAGTTAAGAAATAACACTCTGCTTTTATTCACCTATATCATGCTACTGTTTGTTTATTTAGCTGTTCTGGCCGCAAGTGGGGATACCTATGTAGTGGTCACTCTCAGAATCCCAAAATAGATTGGAACCTGGTCTCCTTACTTCCCCATCCAAACTAACTAACATCACCATTCCTAAGACTTATTTTTCCTGGCAAATAACATTCAAAATGTCTGATGATTTCAGTACTGTCAATCTTCTTCTCAATTTATCTCCCCCTTCTTTCAGGAATAGAAGTTATGCATTTCAATTCTCTTTTCTATGAGGTACAGAAATTGTTATGCCATCCTACCCTGTTTTCTATCCTGATTACATTCATGCCTTCATTTCCTTCAATAACCACTGAGAAAGCCTGAGATATAGTAGAATCTTAGCTAAATGCACAGGAACTGTTAAATCTTATTATAAAATTGTCTATAGTTAGTTAAATAAAATCACAAACAACTGATAAAAATAAGTTGTAATTATTAATGATACTGTTAATTACAAATTATTTTCACGTTGCCAGAGGGGGGGAAAAAGTCTGTGCATTTACTGACCATTTCTCATTGTGACTCACATTTATCTACTTCTTTTCCAACTGTTGAAATTAATACTTATTAAGATTGACATCATATTGCAAAGGCACCACTCCAGCTACCAATGCATCATATTAGCAGATGTATAAAAATTATTTCCCAGAAATGTGAATTTTATAAATTAAAATTTTTACTGCCTTTGAAACACTCACACCATGAAACTTCAAAGCTAATAATAATAATAATAATAATAACAACAATATGACATGAAAAGAGAAATCATGTAAGTGTGTGTGCATGTTTGTGTGTGTGTGCATGTTTGTGTGTGTGTGTGTGTGTGTGTGTGTGTATGTGTGTGTAGGGTACATATAGAAAATGTATGTGGAGACTAGACATAGGTAGACATTGATTGTCTCCCTTCATTACTCCTCACCTCATTTTTTGAAACAGGGTTTCTCACTGAACTTCAAGCTCTCTGATTTGCTTGGAGTTGCTCTGGATCTCTGATATGAGATCCAAACATTTTAAGCTCTAGAGAACTTGTAAGCTCAAAGACCAGCTATACTGGCTCACCAAAAAAACTGGTTTCTATTACTGTAGCCTCATTACTATTCCCTCCCAACACCTCACCAGCAGAGCTCTAGAAGGTCACTGTAGTAACAGGAAAGACAACTGCAATCCATATACTTTAGAAAAAGAAAATATGGGAGAAATAGTTATTTTTATTTTATTTTGAAGTCTATTTTTAATCTTCTTTTACTAGGGCATGAATATAGTACCTCAGTTATGCAAAGTGATTACTCTGCTGGTGATGTGGTTACTCAACCAGTGAACTACATCCTAAGCCCTAAACTTTGAATCTGTAAAGCAGGACAAGCGGTAACCCACTCAATAGCTCCCCAGTAATTATTCTCAAGCCTGAATTAAAGACTTCCTAGTAGTGACTGAGTCTCCTCCATGCAGACACCAATGCTTTGGAGAGTGGGTTCTTGATTAACTCCGGAGGAGCAGGTAAAGACATGGTTGAGCTGGAATAACCAGTGTAATAATCAAGTCTCAAGTAGTTGGATCACTTCCACTCTACTGCACATGGTAGAAGCCCATTCTGGGCATGATTTTAAAAATGTGGTTTCAGAAACTGAAGATGTTTTAGAAAGTATGTTAGAAAGTAGAAAGTTTCTTTTCTAGTTTTTAAGATGATCTTGCCTCTCTCTCCTATGTTTCTCTTTCATCTCTACCTCTTTATCTCTACCACCTCCTCTGTATTCACTCTCACTTTCTTCCCTCTTCCACTCCTAACATTTTAGCAGTTTGTGAGGTGTTATAAGGCACATGTTTGGAAGCTATGTTGGATGTTGTCAGCATCATTGATGGGGCAGATTTAAAGATAATAACTGTTATAAAAATAGATCAGTTGGATCAGTCTCACTGAAGACTTCATTGAGTGTTCATTCATGAAGACAATCTTGGACAAAGCATGTATGTATGCTATCTGTACCTCAAGCAGAAAGTCAATGCTCACTGGATATTTGAGCAAGGATGACATTTGATAGGAAAAGAAGAGGCCAACTTTTCGAACAAAATGCTTCAATGTAGAGAAAACAAAGGTTACAAGGAAATGAAAGATTTAACATAAAATATTGTTAACACATTTGAAGTTGAGTGAAAATAGTTCAAATAAAGTGTGAATGGTGTTATACAAAGGAATATTGCAAAAGAAAAGGGGACTTTGGGATTTTAAAACACAGTTGAAGAAACCCAGTAGGATAATAAGAAAAAAATGGTAAGTCTCAAAAGGGTCAAAAGGAAAAGACAAAAAGCATACAGAAGTGGAGAAAAAAGAGATGGGCATTTAAGAATCATTTCAGGAGATTTAATAATCAGAAAGAGACAGCCAAAAAAAAAGAAAGAAAAGAAAAGAAAGATCAGGACATCATCAAAGACCTCACTGAGAACACTTGTCAGAACATATAGATGTGAGTTTCCTGATAGAAAGAGCTTCATGGATCGTCTCCAAATTTGATAAAAAAAAAAGGGGGGCATATTGATATGCTAATCCAGGACTTCTATAATTCCGTTAGCTATAGGAAGGGTCAAAAATAAGAATGGAAGTGACCTCTCAGATTCTATGCTAAAAGATAGAAGGAACAAAGCTCTCCTACTCTGAGAATGTTAGAACATTCTGTCTATAAAACTCACTGCCTCAATTTGGATGGAAATGCACATAAACTGAGATATGAAAGTCCCCCAAACACCAACCACTAGTCATCTTCCTTCTCTTCCCTCGCTTTCTAACTTATCTAAATTCCTTCATTTTTCCTTTCCTCCCTTCCTTCATTCCATCCCCTCCTTTCTTTTTTCCCCCATGTCTCATTCTTGGTTTTCTTTTTCCTCTTCAATTTTTCCTTTCCCTCCCTCTGTCCCTCCCTCTGTCCCTCTCTCTGTCCCTCTCTCTGTCCCTCTCTCCCTTCCTCCCTTTATCCCTCCCTTCCTCCCTCTCTTCCTTTCTTCCTTTCTTTCTTTGTTGGAAAAGGCAGGGTTTGGGCTATGTAGCTCAGGTTGGCCTTGAGTTCCTGATTCTTTCCTGTCTGTACCCCCAGTGCTGGGATTATTGTCATGCATTGTTTCAACAGGCTTACTCTCCCACCCCATTTGTTTCCTATAAACTACTACACCGGATACTTTTCAAAATGAGTAGTGTTATTCAGGAAAGATGGCTAAAATTGAAGAAGGTACCAAGACAGTTGATGTACCTGGCCATGAATGTCAGACCCCAGCTTAGGCCAGGTTAGATGGCTTTAATACCAATTTGTATAACAACCTAACATGTCTTTGGCATGTATGGTTTGGTCTCAGGTGCCCTCAAGGCCTCTGGTGAGGTACTTCTGAGAGGTAGTGTAATCTCTCAGGGTTGAGCATAGACAAAAGACATCAAACATTGGAACTGTGTCCTTGAAGGATAAAGTGGGACCTCAGTCCCTTCTTCTTTCTTTCCTTCTGTCTCTTCCTATGAAGTGAACAGTTTTAATATATCATATGTGCTTGCTGCCACATGATGTATTACTACAGGTCTCAAGCATCAGGGCCAAGTAATCATTGGCTGACATATCCCAAACTCTGAGTCAAAATAAACCTTCTGTCTCATTTGATTGATGACCTCAGGCATTTACTATAGTAATGAAAAACTACCCAACATACAATACTTAACATTATTTTATACAACTGGGGAAAAATTAGAAGTGATTTATTCATAAACATAGAAAATAATGCCAGGGCCTTCATTTCTTGGCTTACCTAGGCATAGTGGGCTGCTATCATTGTCTCCTCCTATAATCTATTGTCTTTACATGATGATTGCCACTAAAGCATTCTGTATTTCTGAAACATTGTTGTACCCTTTTGTCTAACTCAGAACATAGTACAATTCTATAATATATGCTAAAAATATAAATATGTTTAACTGATATTGTAAACAATAAGACAAGATTAGTTTTTTTAAATTTTATTATACATGTGCTAGATACATGTATCTACTGGTGCAAATGTGTGTGTGTACCTACATACGCATGTATATGTGTGTACACTTGTGCCCAGGGGCCTTAGCGACTCATCAGGTATGATGCTGTATTACTTCTGCCATCCTCCCTCCAAACAGGGTCTTTCACTGAATCTGGAGCTGGTCCAATATCCAACATTTCCCCCAGTGCTTAAACCAAGGCTAGAAATAGGTTTGGGAGGCACTGAGCCACTGGCAATGCCTTCACTTTCTCCTTGTGCAAGGATGCTGCTCTCTAACTGCTCCACTCCCATGTCAGTGCCAGAAAATAAATGATCAAGATGTCATTTCTCACTGGCAGGCAAAAAAAAGTTCACAAAGGACACAGAGGAGGGCGTGGCTGCTATGAAAAGCTTTAAGCAGAGGCATTGTTGAATTATACTTAATCTTAGGTCACTTTGCAGGAGAATAGCCTTTACTCATCCTTTGATAGATTGATGACATCATACATCTTTAGGAAATACCTCTCATGAAAATGTCACAAGTTTTCTAGTGGCTTGATACATTACAGCTGTTCATAGCCTATGCTCTAATTCATGTTCTGATGATCTTACTCTTGGATATCCCCTTAAATGTGTTCTTCTTCAAGACTCCTTTGTCCTCTCAGTTTCTAGTTAGTCTTGAGTACCTTTTGAAAGACTTTCTATAGTTTTTGTTCTAATTTGTTTTCATTGTTTGTTTGTTTGTTATCCTGATAACATTCCAAAATAGCTCTTCTTGTACCTGGAGAATTCTCTGAATCACATGGTTGAAATGAGAGCTTTGTTGTTGTTCTTAGGATTCTGTCTTAGAGGTGTGCTCACCCAGCATTCTCTTAGAGACTTGCTCATCCAGGCAGACATTCCATTCAGAGAAGTTAAATGAGCATCTGTCTCTTGAATGTTGGCCAGTGCTCTTTCTCCTCATCACACAGCTAGAAGATGCAGAGGCTTGTCTGCCCCTGGACCCAACCACAGCAGAGAGATAGGTGGAGCTGTCAGAGGAGGGTTACTGTAGGGAAATGTGGTTGGTGTAGGAGAAAAGGGAAGACAAGGGCTCAAAAGAAGGAATGGATAGAACAAGGTGAGAGAAGATGGGAAAGAGACTAGACTTGGGTGAGGACAGGTATTTTATAAAATTCCGTTATTTATTTTTTTGGTCTGAGAATTTTTCAAATTAAGATTTTGCAGTTGAATAAATTTTTCATTTACTCCTCGTTTCTTTGGAATTTATGTCCATAACCTCATAAGTTCCATTTTTATGTGACACTTATGTCACATGTCTTTTTATGGGAGATTTATATGCTATTTTCCTTTCCAGATTGAATTCACAATTTCGTCACAAAGAGTTACTGAGCCCCACTCTCAAGCACTTTTCACCTTCATACAGATTTAATATTTATTATGGGAATAAATTTTTTATCTCAAACCACTGACCTAGCAATAACAGTTTGGGAAGAATTTGTAATGAGAATGTTTCTGGAAACTTTATCTTCACTTTTGTAAGTTATAACCTCTGTTAATATTTTCTAATTGTTGCTTTCAATTGCTTTGACTCATAGATTCGGAGTCTAACTTCATCTAAATTTCTTATTAGCAAGATAATTTAGCTTATGTATTTATACAAACTATTATCACGTATTCTGAGACTTTCAAATTAAGGAGTCTTATGTTATAATGAATCATGCAGTCAATTATCCACTAGCACAAGGATATCATTGAATTAGAAAAAGTGTGGACTAAATGAACAAGTTTATTAGATGCTTTAGTATTTTGTCAGCTCTGTCCAGTTAAATACATGACTTAAAATGACAAATTAAAAAAAAGTTAGTATTATAGTGTTACTGAAGAAAATATTCCAAATAGATTACTTCTAATTGTGTGTGTGTGAACTTTGCCCAAGGAGATAAAGGAGTGCCTAGTCACCACAGAGAGGGCACCAATAAAAGAAAGAAAGAAAGAATGCCACCCATGTTTAGCATCTTGAACTAATAGGTTTAATTTGGGGTTACTTACAGAGGCATAGGTGGTGAGTGGGGTTACATACAGGAACATGAACTATATATAGGCAGGTATACCACTGAAGGAAAAAAGTATCTCTCCCAGAAATGGTTAACTGTCTAATGATTTGAGGCTTTACCAACCTACCTGACCTTCCGCAGTGGATGCATTCACATGCTGGTCATTTGGGAGTAATCCCAAGTGCTCAGAATTCAAAGGAGCCAAAGTCATGCCCTAGGACAGTGCCCACCAACATTTCTATAATAGTAAACAAGGGTACATTTTTACTTCTGCTTTCCATAGAGTTTAGAATGTTTTTCATGATGAAAAACTAGTGCCTCACTCGAAGAGCACTTCTGAGTCATGTCCAGTACCAACGAGTGCTCCCTGTGACGGTCACGCTTGTCTTATCACCCTTGTTGGAGTCACCCCCTTCAACACCGCACTGACCTCCTTTTCTAAGTTGTTTATCTGTTGAAGTTCTCTTTCCTTGAGGAGGTCTATCCAGATATTGGTTCTTTTTTTGTGAAAAATTTCAAATTTTCCAGAAATTTTAAACAAACAAACAAATTGAGGAAGCAATCTGATCTAGAATTTGCTCTGCAGTTTATAAAAAAAATATGGTTGATGGGTAACACATGCAAATAGTGCTTCATTTGAGAAAATTACTAGGCACAGAGACATCAGTTTGTAGAAAGTTGAAATAAGCAAGTGGGGTTTGAGACCAGTATAGTATACCAGCCACAGACATGCAGATGAAGGTAGAAGTCATAGGATAATGCTGTGTTGAGTTAAGATCATGGAAATAAAAATGAATTTGAAATTCGTATGGAAAGTAACAATACCTTTTCTGTCAACAGGAAGCATAGGAAGCAAAGTCTATCTGGGGGCACAGCAATAATCATTTCATAAGATTAAATCCAAGATAAGCATTTTATAGAGTGTTAAACATAACTAAATATTACCCAGAATTAAGTTCAATGCCCAGGTCAAGAAAACACAGACGTGTTTAGCTTTGTCCTTATTAAAGATCTCATTCCATTTTTTCTAGACATTTGGTGTTTGCCTTGGCTTAATTGTCAAGTTGCAAATGCAAAGCCTTTAAATCAATCTATGTTAGGCAGACATATTAAAAATAAAGCACTATATACCACACTATGACTGGGAAAGAAATTATCTTGTCTTTGAACAAATGGCATAGTGAGCACATGTCTCGTTCTAGCTGTCTTGGGAAGAAACTAATGTAGCCACACTGGAAAAAGATGGTCACAGACTGCTGGGGTTGGAAGGGCCACATTTGAGAAAGAGCCTGCCCACTGCTCAGTAACAGCAACTATACATAGTGTGACAATCAACTAGATGACATTTATTTCATTTCTGAAAACTAAGACTTGAAGCATCCCAAATGTCCTCCTGGCTACAACATGAAAATCTTATCTTAAAAGAAAATGAAATAACTCAGGGAATTTTTTTTTATTTTAAAAGATAATGAAATAATTTAGTGAACTTTTTTATTATAAAAGAAAATGAAATCATTCAGTGAACTTTCTTAAAAGAAGCCTATGTTGACTGCTGATTGATCATGAAAATGCTGAAATTATGAGACAGTAGGAAAGAGAGAAAACTTGAGTTAGTAGTACTTCAATGGGCTTCTATGGAGAGTGAAAGCATGATTTTATCAATATTTCTAATTTTGGATGATGAAATATAATATTTCATATTGTTTGTTTAATGTAATTTGTGTCGAATATGAAATATGTTATATATAATTTTTAAAATCTCAGCATTATATAGTCATTCATGTGATAAATAAAAAGTTCTATTATGATCACTTGTGTGTTAGTATATGCTCACTTAAATATATTCACAAATCAGAAATTTTCTATTAACTGTTTTGACATATAGAGTAATTTAATTTACAGTGATCTCATAGGCTATATTCGAGGGAATCTATTATATTGCTAAAAAATGCTCCTTATGAAATATACCTTGCTTAGAATGTTTAGGCTCTGTAGATAGCACCTTAACAACCCCCTATAATAATTACCTTTTAGTGCAAAGTATTTAAAAATCAAATGCTGACAGCTTGGTTCCTATGTTTTATAAGCCTCTGCAACTTTGGGACTGGAGATATACAAATAAAGTCCTGAAAACAATGTTTTTTTTTTTTTTTTAAAAAAAATGTTCAGTGATAGAATCTGAGCATCATGCTGTGCAAACTTTCTATCCTAGATCCTAAATAATGTTTTAACACACTGAATGTGCTTTTGAATTGAGATTTTTGCTTACTGCAAAAAAATTGTTAAGTATCTTACATTTCACTACACTAGGTATGAATTACCCCTTTTTGAGTTGTTGGTATGTGGGTCCCATAGACACCTCCACACAAACTTTCTAAGTGAGCACCTTCATTCTTCTCCTCAGAACTTAATGGCAAGACAATATTGCTGAAGACAGCACAAATGAGTCAAAGAACAAGGAGAAATTAAACTGATAATGACCTGGGGGCTTCTTTCCTGCTGCCTAGCTGTGTCTCTTGGAAGATGCTATGTCTGCCACTGGAAGAGAAAAGTAATCAACAGTCTTACCAGCTGTGAATCCTGAGGATTGTAATAATACCTGCACTGGTAAGACATGCCCACTGGTGTATTGATACCATGAATATTATGGGAGTAATCAAGTACTTTCTGATTGGAGCCTCTGCACAAATGACATTCATGCCTAAAACTCTAAACTGGACCATAAACCCGTGGCTGGCTTGGCCATAGGGCCTAGGGGAGAACCTAATACTATAATTATGCTAAACATCTATAGTATTGAATCATCTCTAATAAATTATTGATATGTCCATAGATTAGTGCATCTCTCACCCTCATCACAGAAACTTATGTTTGCAGTAGACGGTGACTAACACAGAGACTCACAGCTAGTCAAAGTGCAGAGAATAAGACATTATGAAATGCTCATTTTTAAATGGAGCACCTATATCATACCCCCTCCTCCCAAGGCTCAGACAAGATTGTAAGGGCCAGTAATAAAATTCTTCAGTGAAACAATATTCGCTGGACATTCTGGAGTTGTTGCACGTGAACTCACTGCAGCTGTGACTGTATACACAAGGCCTGTATAAGATCATGAAAGACAGAATTTCAATGGGAATGGGAGAAGGACTCATCAAGTCCCACTATAAGTTGAAGATCTAGTGATAATTGATAGCTGCTGGACTACGGAGGGTCAGTTTGTATCATGGATTTTGTCTATGATATGTTATCCATGCTCCAAAAGATGGTCCCTTGCCCATGGACATAGGGGTAGCACTAAGAGGATGCAGTGATTTTAAAAAGAGCACATAAATTTGGCAGGAAATAGTGGTAGGAGAGATAGGGGAGTAATCCCAAGGGAGGAAATGGAGGGTGGATTTGATTAAAGGACCTTATGTATTTTATAATTTATAAATTATATATAACTTATAAAGTTTTATAAAGTTTGAAAGTAATTTTAATCAGATACATATCATTATTTGTTCAGATATAGTTTACTTAAATATGTCCCATGGTTTGTCGATCACAATAGGCAATAATATATAGGAAAAGGAAAAAAATAAGCCTATTTTTAGTTTTTTTCATAGGTTTTTTCATTAGTTCTCAGGTGGATGGTTTCAGCATTTCAACCCATTGGTTTTTAAGATTTTAGTTAGCTAGCTTCTTTTCTCACCTTTTAATTAATCTTATGAGACTTGCTAGTTTTTTTTTTTTTGAAAGAAGCTTTCATATATGTCAGCCTAGCTAAAAGCTCTCCACAGTCAAGGATCTTCTTAAATTCAAATCCTGCTGCCTCTACCTCTGAAGTGCAAATATTACATGTATGGAACTCAATATCCATATTTGTGTGGTGTTGTGGATTGAACCCAGGGCTTCATGCATGGTAGGCTAGCAATCTACCAACATAGTTCAGTACCTTGTCCCTTAGCCTGATGGGATATATATATATATATATATATATATATATATATATATATATATATATATATTCAGAATTCTCCTTTTACAAGTGTAGAGACCAAGAATTAGCCAACTTTAATATGTAGTTCAAAATTCATTCAACTCTCAACATTGTTAGAATTCTAAAAAGATTTCTTTAAACTTTCTGACTAAAGAGCTGTTCATTGATCAAACAACTCACAAAAATCAGAAAAAATGAATGAACATGTAAACAACCCACTCAAGAGCTTAACAATCCAGTAAAACACCGTTAAAGAAGGCAAAGCCAGAGAAGAGTAGAGAAGTCCAAAATAACAAAAGGACAGAAATGTAATGATGACTAGAGCTACTTTGAAAGTTCTGATTTATTTCTGTGCTTTTCCTACATGAATCAACCTTCCTCTATGCCTTAGTTTAATTATATATGGAATGGTAATAATAATTTCATCTTCCACAACTGTGGAAAGGAATTCCTATAGCAAATCCTGATGTCAGGCTTGGGTTTTCATTATGATTTTACTATTACTGAATAATACTGAAAATTTGTGAGTTTTTTAGAAAAATTTGTACAGTGCAGATTCAACACACCTTAATGTGTTTTTTTAAATAAGACAAGATATTTATAATTTGGAAATAATACAATAGGTGCATGCGATACAAAAAGGTCCTAGTTTGTTGTAATTTATCACAACTATGACAAATTTCATTTAAAATTTTGATATTTAAAAGGCTTTGTATTCCATCCATAGAATACACAAACACCTTTTATTATATTACAGTGAAACACAAGAAAATTGAAGTGTGTGTCTGCTATTAAATGCTGTGAGATGTATCTTACTACTGTTAATAGATTTAAACACTAAAGTCCTGAAAGTATAGTAATAGAAATGTTACTAAAAAATCAGTCATTTAAAATGTTTTAAATAATTTGTTATTTTCACCAATGTAATCAACAACCTTGTTATCTTTAATTATTTATAAATAGTATTGACATTGTTAATATATTTGCCATGTGTACATTGACTTGACATATTTTTACATTCCTTAATTGAAATTATAAAAGTTAAATAAAATTTCTAATGTATCAGATGTTAAATTCATGACTGTTAAAATATTCCATCTGTGTTCATTGAAATTTATTCTAAATCACTTAGATCAAACACATTCCCTAAGATCTAGACGTGTGTGTGTGTGTGTGTGTGTGTGTGTGTGTAAAGCAAGTAACAGTGAAAAGTCTAATTAGTGTTCTTGCCATTTTTATCAAACATGAGTAGAAAAGTGATCAAAACTCTCTAATGGTCAGAATCAGGCAAGACTGGGGCATTATCTTTCATCTTGAATAAGTCTTTGCTGCATTATTTCTGAGGGTTGGTATCCTGGCCTAGTTTGAGAGAAGTTCAAATATTTTAAATTTAAAAAGAGATTACATAATGATATTTTAAAAACTTTACTTCATACATGCATTTTTTATTATCTGAGTATATAAAAAGACTTAAAAAATGGGATAAGCTAATTCTAGAAAAATATTTTAAAGGAAATAAATTGAAATTAATTTTTTAATTAAACAACATGAGTAAATTTCTGCTAATCCATTACTGTAGCGTGTTGTGTTATGGCTTATGTTTTCTTTTTTGAAACAGTGATTAACCTTTATTTTCATTCATTGATTGACTGATTGATGTATATGTCCACATTCATAGCAAGTGTATGGAGGTCAGAGTGCAATTTTCAGAAGTCAGTTTTACCTTGTGGGTGCTGAGAATTCAAATCACACCATCAGACGTGGAAGCTGAAACTTTTATCTACTAAGCTATCTCATTATTTCTCATATTTAATGAAAATTTAATAATAATTTAAAATGCAAATGGGACTGTTGAGTATAAATGCATATTAACCCAAGCTCATATAAATACTAAATCACACAATTCTTATATTATTAGCCTATTGTGCTGGCTAGATTTATGTCAACTTGACACAAGTTAGAATTATCTGAAAGGAGAGAACCTCATTTGAGAAAATGTCTCTGTAAGATCTGGCTGTAAGACATTTTCTTAATTAGTGATGATAGGGGATGGTACAGTCCATTTTAATTGGTGCCACCCCTGGGCTGGTGATCCTGGGTTTTTATAAGGTTCAGTTTGAACAAGCCATGGGGGACAAATCAGTAAGTAGAGCCCCTCCAGAGAGCTCCTGCCTTTAGGTTGCTGCTCTATTTGAGTTTCTGCCTTGACTTTCCTCAGTGATGGATTGTCACCTTAAAGTGTAAGTCAAATAAGTCCCTTCCTCCCCAAGTTGTAATGATGGTGATGTTTCATCACAACAATAGTAAGCATAAATGAGGCATTTATACATTTTAAACTAAATCAATAAAAACATAATGAAGGACATTATGAAGAAATTTCAACATAAGAGGTTTGAAAAACATGGGCAATTTAATATCCAAGATACTTTCATAATGAAATAGTACCAATATTCCTTGGTTACTTACTGAAGTCAAAGACACCTCATTTCATAAGATCAGTTCATCTTCACCACAATGTCATTACTTTCCATATTTCCAAATTAGAAAGCTGAGGTATTTTCATGTAATACAAGATAATCAGAAAATCCAGTATCTAAACCTGTTGGTGACACTGGACAAATTCAGTGACAGTACTGTGAAGGTGAATGACTCAGTACAGCTGGATTGTGTTGGACAGGGAGTAATTACATCAGGTAGAGCTGGATTGTGTTGAACAGGGAGTAATTACAACAGTGAAAACACTGAATTATTTCTGAGAATTTACTTACAAGTTGTGACTAGTCAAAGAATATATTTCATTAAAATTTGTTTTAGCTTGTTTTCATTTTTTGAGAGAAAGATAAAATACGTGGAGTTTGGTTTGAAGGGAAGCAAGAAGCATCTGGGAGGAGTTGAGGGAGGGGAATATGATCAATGTACATGGTTTGAAAAGCATAAAAATAAACTAATTTTAAAAAGAGAAAGAAAAAACCTTTTCTATTCACAAGTATATAATTGTTATTAATATGCATATAATAATACAATCTGTGAATATAAATTTTAATGCATCATTGTTTTTAACACCCAAGACACGTTGGTTGTAACAACTTGCCTAGACACCTATCAATGTATGAATGAATAAATACACGTATTGAACATACACAATGGGGCAGTATTTAGTCATAAAAAATAATGGAGGTAAGTCAATTATTAGAAAATAGATATTAACTGAAATGATCTAGAGTCAGAGAGATAAATAGCACATATTTTCCCATACATGTGAAATCTAGCAAGAGGAGTGTATAGCAGAGGTAGTGATAAATGACGGGGTAAACAAGGAATAAGAGGAGTAATGGGGTAGAATAAAAGGCAAGGTTGTGACTCCAACCAGGGAAGTACCTTCCAACTGCACTAGGCATTCCCTGGGAACCCGACTGCTAAGCCTGCCAGAGAAGCAAGTATGCCAGCAGAACAAGTGGGCAAGCTTCAGGTCGTCTCTCTCTCTCTCTCTCTCTCTCTCTCTCTCTCTCTCTCTCTCTCTCTC
>CABHPQ010001650.1:0-19427 GCA_902168405.1 Peromyscus aztecus
GGGTGTACGTTTAGGGGAGCTGGTAACTGTGGCTCCGTGTAGGACAGGGAGGAGACCTGCTGCTTTCTAGGGTCAACGTGGCTCTGCTCCATTTGCGAGCTCTTACAGACGAAGCGTTCTGCGCGGATTCGGAGAGATCCCTGGCTGGCTGTAGCTCGTGGACCCGGGACTTTATGGAGGTGGGAAGGATGGCCGGGTTGGAATCTGGGGCGAAGGAGGGGCCAGCAGCTACCTTTTTCATGGAGAGGGGACTTGCTTACGGCCTTAGCTCCTTGACCGTGCCTGTACCCCCTGCGTCTCCCTCCTGGTGCATTCCAGGCTAGGAGACAAAGCCCAGCGGCCTTTGCACTCGGGTTGCTTTGAGATTTGATTTTTTTTTTTCCTTCCCCATTCTGAGCTTCTATTGGCCGAGTCTACGGCTGGGAGACGGGGCGAGGGAGGGGGTGGTCAATCCCAGGCTTGCAAATCCAGCCCTAGTCCTACACCCGCTTTCCCCGAGCCACGGAGGTCTGTAGCGGAGTTTTCCCAACTCTGGGCTCCGGGGAGAAGGTGGCTGCACCTTGGCCTGGTTGGTCAGAGGGCGAGTGAAGTGCGCCTCTCACCCGAGGCAGAGGAAAGCAGCACCCCGGGCAGGACTGGTTTCCCGGCAGCTTTCCCAGGAGCCACGGTTTAAGTAAGCTACAGGGAGAGACATCCGGGGGAAATGCAAGGACTAGGCTTATCTGTAATGAGTTTTGTCCCTTGGCTCTCACTGAGATCTTTATCGCTTGGGCTTCCCAGCAACCTATTTTTTCCTCCTTACGTTGGTGCTAAAAGTGGGGGAGGCCGGTTTTTTTTTTTAATCAAATTTGTAATGGAGCCAACATAATTTGTAATTTTTTTTTCATAATTGTTCTGCCTCTCTTTGAAAACGATGTGGACATGTTTTTAAAGTGTCCCCTTGCTGTTTCATCCCACCGCGGCATGGTCCCACACCCACCCGAACAACCCAACCGGATGTTCATTCGGTTTTCAAATGATATACAGATGTTCTGAGAGCCTGCGGCATGGTGTGATTTGGAAAGCAGTTTCGCACCCACACTTCCAAAGAAAAACCTTTGAAAAGTTAGATTTGGGGTGACAAATTGATATACGCCTGAAGTTCCTGGGGAGGGCCCCCAGCTCTATCTTTAGCCAAACCCGTCGAACACCCTCCTGGGGCTGGGCAATGAGACCGGGTCCGTTTGCTTTGGAATTTGTTTTTTCCTGGCTTTATTGCAATCTAGGGCTGCTTCTGATTGCTTGTGATGACCAGTTATTTTGAAAGTCTTGTTGAGGGATAGATATTCAGGCGCCAATGAGAGTGAGATAGGTTACAATGACCCTAGCGTAAATGACCGCCTCCTTCGAGGTGGCTCTGGTTTTCATCACTCAGTTGGTGGGACTTGAATCACACCGGGATCAGCATCCTCAACTGAGCTTTGGCTGTGGAATAGACGTCATAGGAACTGCCCTTTGTGCAATGCTGAATTCTTTCTATACAATTCCCGTTCAACAAGTGGAATGCGGAGCCACTCTGCTGGGCAGACTGAGAACAGGACTTCCCAGCCTGTTTGCCTCACCTGGGGAAAATCCAAGGAGGGAGGGTTTGAGAAGACGTTAAGTATGACATGCAAAGAAGAGGTTCCAGCACCCCAGCTTGTTCAGCTTGGAGATCGTGCCCTTACAGTGTATGTGCTAACATGTTGCATCCCTTTAGGCCTGTCCTGGCTGGTGCCTGTGGTGGGACCCCAGGCTAAAGTTTACCACAAATTGATACTGAAAGTACAAATCCAGCTCCATGGGCTCCCAAAACACCAAAAGTTTTAACCAGGCACATTAACACACACCTGTAATCCCAGAACTCAGGAAGCTGAGGCAGGAGAATCACAATTTCAAGGCTAGCCTAACTTCATAGCAAGACCTTGTTTCAAAAGAAAAAAAATTTAATTTAAGTTTATAACAAAAATTCACTGGCCTATTACACAAATATGTTTTCATTTTCATTCTACAATCAAATGCATAGTGAACACACACGCCCCTGTTTTAAGCTGTAGTGGTACAAAATTACCTAGCAAAACACCTGGGCTTCCACCTGGTGAATACCGACAGAGTAGTCCTCTCTCAGACTGCACAGTGCTGTGAGAAGAGCTGGAGGGAGGGGCTTGGCACCATGCTGACCACTGAAAAACTACAAAGAGAAACCACTACTGCTGAGACCAAATTCCCCCCAGGAGGAGCAGAACAAACTTACACACTTACTTTCTCTCAGTGTTGGGGGGGAGGGGCTGCAGGAGCTCAAGCATGTCCTGGGGCAGAACCAAGGTGTAAACCTGGCTGACTCCTGGAACTGGAGGGTTCTCTTCCAATCTCATTGCCACAGAACTCATCATCCCAAAGCCACGGGATGCTTTCATTCAGAGTCCCTCTAAAAACAGTGGTTCTCAACTTTCCTAACATTGCAACCCGTTATATAGTTCCTCATGTTGTGGTGACCCCTAAATCATAAAATTATTTCACTGCTACTTAATAACTGTAATCTTGCTATGAATAGTAATGTAAATATTTGATATACAGGCTATCTGATATGTGACCACTGTGGGGTGGGGGGGGCGGTTTACAACCCACAGGTTGAGAACCACTGCTCTAGAATCTTGGTAATTTCCTTCTTCAAAGCCAGTAAAGAACCTTCTGTTTTGGCTATATGTCTTGAGAGTGACTATCCCACCACCTTGTACTACAATCCTATTGAAGGAGTAACTGTCCAGGCACATGAACAGTCTCACTCTCAGAAAGAGGGTATTACATATCAGAGGGTGGGCATTTTAGAGACCACATAGAATACTGACTACCATGGTTCCTTGACCTAGCAGGAGTACCAATGCCCCTTGCTGTATGATGTCTGACAGCCCAATAAACCCATCAGCCTGATTTGCTGCCACACACCTGTAATCACAGAACTCCAAAGGCTGAAGAAGGATCACAAATTCAAGACTGACCTGGTGAACCCTGGTCCTAGTGTGGTCTCTGTAACTGTGATAAAACACTACTCAAAACCAGTTTGGAGCCAGGCAGTGATGGCGCCTGCCTTTAATCCCAGCATTTGGGAGGCAGAGGCAGGCTGATCTCTGTGAGTTTGAGGCCAGCCTGGTCTACAGAAAGAGAGAGTTCCAGGACAGCCAAGTCTACACAGAGAAACCCTGCCTCGAAACAAAACAAAAACAAACAAACGAAAAACAACTTGGAGAAGAAAATGGTTTATTTAGTTTACAAATCACGGTCCATCAGTTCTTGAGGTGGGAAGCCAAGGCAGGACCCTGCGGGGAGGAACTGAATTCAGCAGAAGCCATGCAGGAGTGCTATTTATTGGCTTGTTCCCCACAGCTTGCTCAACTACCTTTCTTTGTACACCCAGGACCACCTGTGCAGGGAGACACTCCCCAACATCAGCTGGGCCCTATCACATCAATCATTAATCAAGAAAATACTCCCACAGACTTGCCTCCAGGCCAATGTAGATGAATTTCTAGATAGTCTTATTAAATAAGAAACAAAGAGCCAAATACAAGAGTGAAAGCCGTAGAGATCAGAGAAATAGGAATAGCCACCAGCTAACCTTGGCTCACCATGCCACCATAGCTTCCCAAGAGAACCAGCTTCTTCCTTTCTAACCTGTGCCTTTATTGCCTTGCTGTTCTGCCTTCTCATTGGCTCTTAGCCCAGCCACCTCACTTCCTCGTCACTGCCTATATGTACAGACCTCTGGAGGAACAAGCTGTGGGGAACAAGCCAATAAATAGCACTCCTCCATGGCTTCTATATGGACATGGCTCTATGGTTGGTACTGGGTTTAAAGGGGTGTATCACCATGCTTGGCTGTGTCCTTGAACACACAGAGACTCTGCCTGCCATGTGATCGGATTAAGGACATGGGTTACCACTGCCTGACTTCTGTTTTCTGGCTCGCTATGACCTCTGATCTCCAGGCAAACTTTATTTATTAACATACAAATATAACCACATTTCAGCACAAATAAAATGTCACCACAGGCCAATCTGATGGGGGCACTTTCTCAGTTAATTTCCCTCTTCCTGGATTACCTAGCTTGTATCAACATTTTGTCTCACAAAATGAAAGGGGGTGGGGGAGGGGAACAATGAGAAAAGGAGAGCAAGAGAAAATGTCATAATGCACAGAAGCATTGGATACACTTTAGTAACAAGCACACTGTTCCTCCTTGTGACCCGCTGGTCACCTAAGACCTGTGGGTACCCAGCATGTCCATTGAGTATCATGTGACAGATCACTAGTCAGAAAAAGGTCACAATTCAAAGTTCAAAATTTGGAGTATGGTTTCTACTGGATACTGGTTACTTTCCTATCATGGTCAATATATCACAAATCAAACCATCCTAAGTCAGGGACCATCTATCTATGCAGACTAGTGGTCGGAGCAATAGGGCCAGTTTAGCTGGTGGCTCATGTTGTTTATATTTGCATAACGACAGGCAGAGTAGCCACTTGATGGCCCAGCTTCCACATGTCGTAACACGGGGAAATAACTGCATCTACTCCTAAATTGAGAGGATTAAAAGGAATTAATATACATAAAGTACTTAGAGTAGTGCCAGAGACCTAATAAGTATTTAATAAATGTAAGCTATTACTGTTATCTGTTCACCCAGCAACACGATAGAGAATGAACATCTGTTATTTTCTAGCTGCTCAGCTTCCATTTCCACTTCTTCTAGAAATACCATCCCGGGTTTCCTTTGTGCAAAACTCCCCAGATGGTTGCAGAGCTTCTATGCCTTCCCCCCCCCATCACCACACCCACCATGTCCTCTACCACTCAGTCTTCCCCCCCCACACACTCACCATGTCCTCTACCACCTCAGCCTTCCCCACCACCACACCCACCATGTCCTCTACCACCTCAGCCTTCCCCCCCAACCCCCCACCCACACAGCACTACACCCACCATGTCCTCT
Source organism: Peromyscus aztecus (assembly GCA_902168405.1). NCBI lineage: Eukaryota > Metazoa > Chordata > Mammalia > Rodentia > Cricetidae > Peromyscus > Peromyscus aztecus. The sequence goes on from CABHPQ010001650.1 coordinate 5,011, forward strand.
ACCAACTCAGCCTTCCCCACCACCACACCCACCATGTGCTCTACCAGCTCAGCAAGGACGGGTGCCTAACCTTGACCACAGGAGCATCTCATCCCTCTGGCCTGACTGCCTATGTTTCCAGTTGGTCCAACTACGTACAGAATTCTTGTTGGGACCCAGGTGTGGTGGCACATACCTGTAACTCTAGTATTTGGGAGGCAGAAGTAAGAGTATAATGACTTCCAGGCTAGCCTCCACCATGTAGCAAGTTTGAGGCCAGCTTGAACTACATGACACCCTATATCAAAAAAGAAAAAGCAAAGAAAACCTTCTTGGGGCTGGTAAGATAGTTGGTAAAGTGCTTGCCCTGCAACTATGAAGACCTACAATCAATCTCCAGAATCCATTTTAAAAGCCAGACATGGGGAGCTGGGGAGGTGGCTAAATGGTTAAGAACACTGGCTGCTCTTTTGGAGAACCTGGGTTTAATTCCCAGCACCCACATGGCAGCTCACAACTATCTGTGGCTCCAGTCCCAGAGGATCCAATGGCCTCTTCTGGCCTCCCTGGGCACCAGGCATGCATGCAGTACACAGATATACATGCAGGCGAAACATAATATACATTAAAAAAAAAAAAAAAAACCAGGGAGGCTGGAGAGGTGGCTCGATTGTTAAGAGCTCTTCCAGAGGACCTGAGTTCAATTCCCAGCGCCTATTTGGCAGTTCACAACTGTCTGTAACTCCAGTTCCAGGGGATCTGATACCTTCATACAGGCATACACACAGTCAAAACACCAATGCACATAAAATAAAATTAAATCTCTTAAAAAAAAAAAAAAAACAGACATGGCAGCACAATACTTGTAATCCAAGTGCTGGGGAAGTGGAGGAGACATGCATCTCAGAGGCTCCCTAGACAATCAGTCCCTAGACAAATGAATGAACCCAGGCCCCAGTGAGAGTCTGTTTCAAAAACTGAGTTGGGGGGCTGGAGAGATGGCTCAGAACTTAAGAGCACTGACTGCTCTTCCAGAGGTCCTGAGTTCAATTCTCAGCACCCACATGGTGGCTCACAACCATCTGTAATGAGATCTGGCACTCTCTCCTGTATACATAATAAATAAATCTTTAAAAAAAAACTGAGTTGGATGATTTGGGGGAATAAGACCCAACGTTGACCCTTGGCTTCTATACCCATGAACACACATGAACACACACATAAACATGTACATACAGCCAACTTCCTCTTAGGTTTACCAAACAGGATGAACTTGAACTTTGAGCTGCAGGGCAGGCCTCAGGTAAGACGCAATTGCCTAACAGCAAAGCCAACATGCAAAGGGAAGCAGAAAAAAGAGGTGGGGCACTACGGGACAACTGATATTTTCATTCAAGGCCTTGAATTAAGTTCTACTGTAAGCCATAGCAAACTCTGGACTTCTCAATCACTGGAGCTGATAAATTTCTCTATGTGTGGCTCCTGTAGTTGGGTTGTTTTTGTTTTTTTAATTATTTATTCATTCATCATTTATCTGTTTGTGTATTTACCTGCTTGTATGTGCGCCACATGCATGCAAGTGTCCATGGAGGCCAGAGGGTGTTGGATCCCCTGGAACCAGAGTTCCAAACCATTGATTGGGAGTCATCTGATGTGGGTGCTGGGAACCAAACCCAGGTCCTATGCAAGAGCTACAAGTACTCTTAACCTCTAAGCAATCTCTCTAGTCCCTTCGCTGGATTTTTACCTATCAAATAAAAAACCTGAAATCAGGGTTTCATAGTGCTAGAAAAGTAAAATATGTACATTTCCCAGGATCTGTTAGAATTAAGTGATTTTAGTTTAGATGATTTTGAGGTGAACAAAAGAAGACTCAAGCTTCTAACACCAGATCATCATTGCTGAGCAGAAGATCATCTATTTTATTTGTTCTGGATGCTACAGACCAGCAGTCTGGCTGGGCATAGCTGCAGTCCTGCTGGCCTAGCCTGAGGTCACTTCTGCAGCTTCAATGCTAGGGTGGAGGGTCAACTTTACTCATGCTTAGCAAGTGGTACCCAGACTCACAGAGAGATCACTGGATAATAAGAGAATGAGTGAGTGAAAGCTACAAGGCATCTGGAAACCCTGACTAAGTCCTATTATAGCAGCTGCATGAATGATTCAAGGATGCACATTGTTGGTCAAAGTCAGCCATGTTGGCAAGGGTGTGGAGCAAATTGCAGGCCTCATGGACAGAGTAGCAAGGTTCATCTCTAAGGATGGGAAGAAGTGATGTGACCCTCTTTCCAAAAAAATCTTCATCTGCTGTAAAACTAATTAGTGCCTGAGAGGGACTGAATTGTTGAAGATACGTTGAAAAAGGCATGTTACAGCTCTAACCCTTGGTACAGCTCTAACTCTTGCAGGCTGCTAGAGAATGCAACCTTATTTGCAGATGAGATCTTTACAGAGGAAATCAATGAAAAATATGAGGACACAGTTACAGTGGGCCCTTAGCCAATATGACAAGGTATCCTTATAAAAGGAGGGAATGTGGACACAGAGACAGAAAAGCACACAGGGAACACAATGTGAAGGAATACAGCTGTGTGGGTAGCATGGTCAGTGAAAGCCAATGGATAAGGGGTTGTGGGCAAAGAATTCTCCTGCAGGTTTGATATGAAGCAAAGCTCTTCCCACACCTTGATTCTGGACTCTGCCTGCATAACTCTGAGACAGTGTGTTTCTGTTGCTGTTAACCACCCAGTTTGTGATCCAGTCCTAGGATGCTAACACAGAGCCCAGTAACCATCTTCCCTCACCAGACATGCCTAACCTGTGACCCATGGCACACTTGTGACTCAGGACAGCTATGAAAACCACCCAACACAAAGTCACAAACTTACTCAAAACATTATGTGATTTTTTTTTCCTTTTTAAAACTTGATTTTGTAGTCCCAGTGTCAAAAGGTTAGACAGGCTTCCCACGCTTTCACCAACACAAATGAATGATTGGGAAATAACAACAAATCCAGTTCTGTGCACCCCAATGCTTACTTTAGTGCAGCAGAAATGAAGAGTTAGATAGGGTGACTACGCTAGTTAGGGTTCTCTAGAGAAAAAAACAATGAAATGGTTGTATATTGAAAGAAGATTTGGGCCTGTGGAATGGCTTGGCTGGTAAAGGCGCTTGCAGCCAAGCCCAACAACATGAGTTCAATGCCTGAGATCCACATGGTAGAAGGAGAGAACTACTTCCCACAAGTTGTCCTTTAACCTACACACACACACACACACACACACACACACACACACACACACACACGGGGCAGGGGACAGAGACAGAGAGACGGGGAGAGAAGGAGGGAGGGGGAGAGAGGAGAGAGTTTTGGGGAACTGCAGTTTCGGATGGTTGGGGTCTATGAGAGCGGGGTGGCGGTAGCAAGCAGCAGGCTGCTAGAGCATCAGCTGAGAGCTTGGCAGCAAACCAAGACAACATCCTGGGGATAGTCCTGTGACACACTTCCTCAACAAGGTCATACCTCCTAATTCTTCCCAAACAGCTCTCCTAACCGGGGATCAAGTATTCAAACAAATAGCTTATGGGGACCATTGTCATCCAAGCCTTCACAAATGCCTTACATGACATACTCTGGGCAGTCTAACAATACTGTCTTCATACTAGAGAGGTTGAGCATCTGATAATCCCTCGGTCTGTGAGGCTGGATGTTGTTGGGGGTTTTTACTCTTTTGGGGACCTGCCACCCAGCTCCCAAATAAATCACACAAAGAGGGTTATTCTTAATTATGAGTGCCCAGCATTAGCTTGACTTGTTTCTAGCCAGCTTTTCTTAACTTTAACTTAACCCATCATCTGTCTTTCGCCTCTGGGCTTTTCCTGTTCTCTTACTTCTGTAAATCTTACTCTTACTCCGTGGCTTGCTGTGTAGCTTGAGTGGCTGGCCCCTGGAGTCCTCCTCCTTCTCTGGCTGCTACTCCTTCTCCCTTCTTTCCCAGATTTCTCCTATTTATCCTCTCTGCCTGCCAGCCCTGCCTATCCTTTCTCCTGCCTTGTTATTGGCTGTTCAGTTCTTTAGTAGACAATCAGGTGTTTTAGGCACAGTAACACAGCTTCACAGAGGTAAACAAATGCAACATAAACAAAAGCAACACACCTTAAAATAATATTTCCTAACAGATGGATGTTTCTGTAGTCCCAACTTCATGCTAAGCGCCTGAAGAGTTCCTGGGAAGTCACTGCTTTTCCAGTCGTATTGGAAGCCTGATAAAGCTGGGTCCTGATATTGGCAAGAGTACAGTGGCAGCAGAAACAGCACCGTGTGGAGAGCACAGTGGAGAGCAATGGGAAAGATAAGCATGCCAGTGGGATGTCAAGGGAGCAAGACAAAAGCAAAGCTTTCTTGTGGAGTTCCTTTGATGTCGGCAGCCACTGGAGATGCTTAGGGCGGGTCTTCTTACTTCAAACAACCTGATCAGAAAAGCCCTAACAGATGCATTCAGCAGTTTATTTTCAGTGAGTCCAGACATGGTAAAGCCGACAACCAAGATTAACCATCAAAGGTGATTCACACCTGTAACCCTTGTAATATGAGCCCTCAGGAGGTGAAGACAGAAGGTTGGAAGTTCAAGGGCAGCCTGAGCACCAAAAACCCTTTTCTAAAAAAAAGAAAGAAAGAAAGAAAGAAAGAAAGAAAGAAAGAAAGAAAGAAAGAAAGAAAGAAAGAAAGAAAGAAAGAAAGAAAGAGAAAAGGAACAGAAAAAAAGAAAAAAACCTAAAATTTAGTAAAGTGTATTTATTTTGAAAAAAATTATAACAAGCAAAAAGAAAATGGCTAGCACCCACATGGCAACTCACAATTGTCTGAAACTCCATCCAGTTCTAAGAGATCTGATGCCCTATCTGACTTCCTCAGACTCCAGGCAACTCATGTGGTACACAGACATACAAGTGTGCAGAACACTCAGACACAAAAAATAAAACAAATCTTTTAAAAAAAAGTGTATTAAAAATGTGGTGTGGGTGATGGTGCACACCTTTAGTCCCAGCCTTCAGGAGGCAGAGAGAGACAGATCTCTGTGAATCTGAGGTCCAGGACAGCCTGGTCTATATAAAGCCTTGTCTTAAAAACAAAACAAAACAAAACAAAAAAACAAGATGGTCGTGGTTGCTCAAACCTTTAATCCTAGCACGTCAGAAGCAGACACAGGCAGATCTCCATGAATTTGAGGCCAGAACGGGCTACATAGCAAGCTCCAGGATAGCCAGAGCTACACAGAGAGACCCTGTCTCAAAAACAAACACAAAAAGTAGGATTAAATAATTATTTAAATATGTCTGGTTACCAATAGCAGAAGACTGAAATGAACCAAATGGGCCAAGAGAGGAAGTGGGGCTGTGGGCATGAGCTGCCTGCCGGTGAGACTGTACCCAAGGCCTTCGCAGTGGCTCCAAACTCCCTGTCATCTTCCACCACGTTCCTTGGCTGTGTTCTCTTCTTTGGCTGTGAGAGTCTGTGAAAGCAGACCTTTTCCTGGGTTCATGCTGGTTCCCTAAAATACACTCTGACGGGTGCTGCTCTCCTGCTGGACCTGGGTCCTAGATGGGACCAGCCTGGACATGGAAGCAAGGCTCACTCCTGGTTCCCAGAGCTTTACAAGGGGAAATGTAGACAGAGAAGAAGCTGCGCCAATGTCATTTGATCCTTGACATCAGTCCTACATGGCCGCTATCACTAGCTCTGTATTAAAGATGGGAAACCAGGGGGATGGAGAGATGACTCAGCATTTACAGTACTTGTTGCTCTTGCAGAGGATCTAGTTTGGTTCCTAGCACTCCCACAGTGGTTCCTAGCTACCCATAACGCCAGTTCCAGAGGATCTGATACCCTCTTCTGTCCTCCAGAAGTCCAGTCATGCACATGGTGCACATACACACATGCAGGCAAACACTCATGTATATAAAATAGGATACACACACACACACACACACACATACATATATATGTATGTATATATATGTGGAGTTGGAAAGGTGCATCAGGAGTTAAGAGCACCAGCTGTTCTTCCAGAGGATCTCGGTTCAGTTCCCAGCATCCACATAGCAGCTCAGAACAGTCTGTAACTCCAATTTCAGAGGATCTAATGCCCTCTTTTGCTGTGGATATCGCTCTGTATAAATAAACACTGACAGGCCAGTAGCCAGACAGGAAATATAGGCGGGACTGACAGAGAGGAGAATTGAGAGAACAGGAAGGCAGAGGGGGAGACTGCCTGGAGCTGCCGCCAGGACAAGGAAGATGTAAGGTACCAGTAAGCCACGAGCCACGTGGCAAAGTATAGATTAATAGAAATGGGCTAAATATAAGAGTGAGAGCTAGACAATGATAGGCCTGAGCTAATGGCCAAGCAGTTTAAATAATATAAGCGTCTGTATGTTTATTTTATAAGTGGGCTCCGGGACTGGCGGTGTTTGGCAGGCCCCGGAGAGAAAACTTTCCAGCTACACTCTTCTGGTCTGTGTGAGTATCAGGCATGTATGTGGCAGGCAAAACACGCATGCATGTAAAATAAACCATATTTATGATGGGAAAACTAAGGTCCTAAAAGGCCTGTAGCCTCATTGGCAGACCTCACTGTAAAAGGCCAAGCAGAGTAACAGGATGCATAAACTCTATAGACCAGGAGTACCCTGCTGCTGTGAAACTGATCAACAAGAGTCTTCATCACAGCATTTCCAACATCTCCCCCTCATACCCCACAATGGAGAGTCAACCTCAGCACCAGTATGAGGGGACAAAGTATATTTAAATCATAATGATGTTTATCAGAAGTCTCAAAAATGTTGTCTTTTGGCCCAGGAATCAAATTTCCAGTATTCTCTTAAGACAGTAATCTTTAAAAATTGAAGTTCCTTAAAAACATTTATGAAGGTAGTCTTAGCATATTTGTAATAGCAAATTATAAATTGACAAAAATGTGTCTTAAAAAAGTCCAGTATCAGTCATGGTATTGCCATTAAAATGATGTTTATGGAGACAGAAAGTGGCTGCCTTACTCTGTTTAATAAAAATCAGAACAGAGGGACTGAGAGGGCTTGGTGGGTAAGCACTGGCTGTTCTCATACCCAGGTTCAATCCCCAGCACCCACACAGCAGCTCACAAACATCTGTGTTCATCCAATGGACTCCATGGCCACCAGGCAGGCATAACTAATGTATATTTAACTTTTTCAGCAAAATTTTTATTTAAAAAAATGTGTGTGTGTGTGTGTGTGTGTGTGTGTGTGTTCAAACAACTGGAAATGGGGCTAGAGAAATGGCTCAGAGGTTAAGAAAACTGACTGCTTTTCCGGGGGACCTGAGTTTGATTTCCAGCATCCACATGGTGACTAACAATGGTCTGACTCCAGTTCCAGAGGATATGATGCGGTCTTCTGGACTCTAAGGGCACACTGCATGCATGTAGTGCACAGATTCACAGGCATGCAAAACACCCTTACACATAAAATAAAAATAAATAAATCTTTAAAAATTTAATTAAATTAGAGGCTGGTCCCAAGGCAGGGGTAGTCTGACCTGTTGGCAGCATTCTACCAACCAAGATGAGTGCTAATCCAGACTTGTCAAAAGTGGAGAATTTGACAAATCAAAACGGAAGAAAACTAATCCTGGAAGGGAGGATGGGAAACTCCTCCCTTGAAGGAAACTACCCAGCAGGAGAAACAGTGTGTTAAAAGATCATAAAATGAGGATCTCCTTTGAAGGGCAAACTTCTACATTGCCTGACAGTCATGGTTTTATGTTTGTTTTTGTAACCTATGTGTTGGGAGAGATTTAAGACAATGCTGATGTCTTTTCACCTGTACCTGATGGGTTCAGCAGTAATCAGGACCCTTTGCTTGTTTTTAAACTTCTTCACTGATGCATAAATCCAGATGGCAGATGCTACAGTAGTCTCCTCACCCATAATCATTGTGTCTGCGGTCCTTGTGCCCCTACAGGGAAAGCCAGTTTGAACCTGTAGTAGATGCTCAGTTACTCCTCATCATTTTGGAATTGGGTGCCTTTTCAACTTCTCACAGTTTATTCTCATTTCTACTGTAACAATAAAAAGACAAGTATAGTTACTATCTTAAAGTAAATTTAAATTAAAAACAGGAAGGAGCTGCACTAAAATGTGTATATGGTCCTCTCAGGATAGCAAAACTGCCAGTCGGTTTTATTTTCTCTTCGAGATTATTTAGATTTCTAGACTTTTAGACTTTTCTACCATGAAGAACAATTTTAAGATTTGTTTAGATTACCTGTGTATACGTGTGCTTGGGTGCAGCTGCCTATGGAGTCCAGAAGAGTGCGTCGGTCTCCTGGAGCCACCCACCACGGTGCTGGGAACTGCAGGAGCCACACTCCCGCTCCTGTCGTGAAATTTTTGAACTTAAACAGTCACTGGAAAAAACATTTTAAAGTTTGGTTGCCTTGATAAAGTCCCATGAAACTGGCTTGAACGGGGAAAATTTAGTCAGAAAGTCAAATCACAGCTTCCCCACCTTCACAACAAGCACACCTATTCTCATTCTTAGGTGACACTGTGAGGCTCATTGCTCAGCCAGCACTCATTAGAGGATTTTCAAAAGCCCCAGGAACATATTCCTTCCAGCATATCAAACAGGAGGATGTCAGAAAAAGTAAGAGTTCATTTTAGAAAATCAAGTCGTTTTAAGAATAATTACCAGAAACATGACACTTTGTATCTGAAAAGATTACTGGTCCCATAGTACACACAGTATCCAAGTGGACTGGTTTAATATAAAGTCATGTGACCAGTTACCATTAACCTTAGTCATAGTCTTACTGTCTAATAGTCATCTACAGGTCTACTTATGCCAGCAAGATGGCCCAGCTGGTAAAGGCACTCCCTGCAGAGCATGGTAGAGTTCAATCACTGAGCCCCCACATGGTGGGAGGAGAGAATCAACTCTACAAGTCCTATGACCTCCACACATGTACAGTGGCATGCATACTCGAGCATGCACACACATACAGATAAGTAACTGCAATTTAAAAACAAACGTTAAAGAACATTAATCACTTGCTTTAGTCATAGGTTTTCATTAAACCATGGCAGACAGTGCTCGCTGTCTTCGAGACTCCCCGTGCGCTTTTTCCTGCTGAGAGAACACTGGTTTACTGTGTAGTAGTACCGGGGGCAGTCCTAGCCCTGCTCATTTCATATACGTGGTTTCCAGCCTCCTTTGGACCTCCAGGTTCAGTGAGAGACCCTGCCTCAACAAATATGAGAAAAAGGAAATTTTGGAAGACAGAGACATTGATCTAGAGCCTCTACACACACATGTACACTTGTTCACCCATACACACAGACACACACACATTCATTACAAAAGGGTCTCTATTTCCAGCAAACACGTGGATTTATGTAGTTTCAATCAATGTTCCAGAAGAAATGTCTGTAGAAACAAACCCACTGATACCTAATTTATATGGGAAAATAAAGGAACTAGAATACCCTAGCGATTATGAGAAAGATGAAGGAAACTGGATGCCGCGATCATTCAGTCGTAGGTTTGAAGCTACATGAATCAAGTCAGTATATTGTCAATGGAGGCATAGATACACAGAAAAATGTAATAGAATAGAAAATTCCAAAATCTGCCCATTGGCCAGGTGGGTTTTACAGAGGCACAAAGAGATTTAATGTAGTACTTTTTTTTTCCCCAGTAAAAGTAAAAGAACACTTGAGCATCAGTGTGCAAAAGAAGTAATTTTCTGTGATGTAGGGCATGGTAACTTGTACTTATAATCCGAGAACTTAGGGAGCCACGCCAGGGGAATTGACACCAGCCTAGCCTGGACTACAAGGTGAGTTCCAGGCCAATCTGGGATACAAAGGTCTTGTCTGAAATAATAATGACAATCCTATAATCTACAACTTTAGATCTCACCCTAAATTAACTCAAAAGTACTATAAATCTAAACACAAAACACTGTAGAACACATTTAGCTCTTGGGGAGAGAAGTGAACTTCAGTTGGCAAAGTGTTCCCCAATAAGATATCAAAAGCAATTTCACAGTAGAAAAAAACTGCTAAGTAGGGCTTGGTCTAAAAAGTTTCACTATGAGAAAGATACAACCAAGAGAATTAAAAGGTGGACTATGGATTTATTCATTTTTATTATTATTTTGTTATTATTATTATTATTATTATTATTATTATTATTATTATTATTTTGCTTTCTGTTTTTTGAGGAAGGGTTTCTCTGTGTAGTCCTGCCTGTCCTGGAACTCACTCAGTAGACCAGGCTGGCCTCGAACTCAGAGAGCCACCTGCCTCTGTCTGCTGAGTGCTGGGATCAAAGGTTGTGCCATCATGCCTGGTTTTAATTTGTATTATTTATCTCTGTGTACACAACAGAAACCTTTCAGGAGGTGGTGGTCCTGGCTTCCACCATGCAGCTCTGGAGATGGAACTCTGATCACCAGACTCGGTGACACACGCTGGTTTCTGCTAAGCCATCTTGCTCACCACTAGGGATTTAAATAAAATATTTGAAAACTAGATATTCAACAAACAATTTGTATGTAGAATTCTCTTTTTCTTTTTTAATTACCAAGATTTAGAGCTGAGAATGTGGTAGTGTGCTTGCCTGCCTGTGTGAGGCCCTACTTTAACTCCCCAGCACGGCTGATTTATAGAGAAACAAACAGATACTTCTCAAGACTCAGCAGTAAAATTAAAAAAAAAAACAAAAAACAGCACACCAAAAAAGAGTATATATGGATGACAAATAAGCATAGAAAATGCTATTTACCATCCTAACCCATCCTGGAGGTCTCCGCCAATGGGCCAGTGATGTGACTCAGTGGTGCTGGCTGTCAGGCTGTCCTCTGACCTCCGCAGGAGCAACGTGATATGTACATGAGCACAAGCATCCACACATGTACAGAAGTTTCTCCAGCTCTGCCCGGTCCTGAGGTCGGGACTAATCTCTCCCACCCGATGCCTGCAGCCCCTTAGTCCCAAGTAAACACACAGAGGCTTATATTATTTACAAACTGGATGGCCTATGGGTCAGGCTTCTTGTTAGCTAGCTCTTATAACTTAACCCATTTCTATTAATCTACATGTTGCCACGTGGCTGTGGTGTTACTAGTCTGTTGGCATCTTATTGCTCCTTGTGCAGCAGACTGGCATCTGCCCCATTCTCCTTTCTTCTTCTGTCTCCAGTTGGACTATACTGCCTCATCTTACTCTGCCTCACCATTGGCCAAAGAGCTTTATTTATGAACCAGTCAGAGCAGCACATATTCACAGTGTACAGAAAGATATTCCACAGCACATGTATACACAAATAATAAATGAAATTTAAAATCCAAAACTTTTTAACAAACAAACAAACAAAAAAAAAACCCCAACAACAACAGACAATCAACCACACAAAAACTCTCAAAGAGAAAAGCAGGGTGCTGTCTCTTGTGCAGGCTGGCTAGAAACTCCAGATGACTCTGGCTTCCGCCTGGCATTTCTTTGATCCTGGATTGTGCTGCACTTCGTTGACTATGTGACCCCTTGCTAGTAGCTGTGAATTCTTTAAAACCAACAATTTCTCTTACTTTCCATTTTCCTCCAGCTTGTGGCACCATGTATATTTCCCTGCAAGTAACGGCAGTAGCTCAGGGGTATTATAGCATGCATGACAGAGTGAGTGATAACTGATGGCTGTGAATACGTTTACTGACTCTACATTTGCATGAACATCACAAGTCTCCAAAAGCACCTTTCCTCATGATTCTCCCCGACCACATGAAGAGCCACGGACCTGCTCGTCTTGCTTCTCTCTGCTGTGGGGTTGACATGTGTGGCTCAGTCTTCTACTGACGGCAAATCAATCATTGCCTCACCATCCATCACTGCTGAGTCCTTGGTAATGAAGGTGTCTTTCTTCCCACATTAGTAATGTAGGTGGGCGAAAGGGCCATAGAGATGTATGACAGAAGGCCGGAGAATTGGATTAAGCAAGGTTAAACAAGATTCCATTTTCTGGGACTCTCTTTGTTGCAGCAATTTTGTTGATTCTCAGAATGACAGGCCTGATTGTTTAGGAGTTCTTTTCTTCAAACTCTCAGAAGAAAATTGTACTGAAATCATTTTTCCTCTGTTATTGGAATAGCAGAGAGCTGGGAATAGCTGTCCGCATACAATGACTTATTTATTTTTAATTTATTAAAGGAAATACCTTATTCACCTAAAATCCTGAAATGCAGAAACCATGGGGTCCAGGTTAATTGTTCCAAAGACTCACAAATGAGATGTAGCCATTGCCTCCACCAGTAAAGCCCCAGAAGGTTCTGGCCTGGCCTCTTCATCTTCTGTTTACTCCTTGCAGGGTTCCTGATGCCCGCTACACTCGGATTTCCTTAATTCCCACTTCAAGGTCTCAGCAGTTGCCCATCTCACTGGCTCAGGGTTTCTTGCCCTAGGCACAGTTGACATTTGAGTCAAATAATTCTTTTGTGTTTGTGGGGTGTGTGTGTGTGTGTGTGTGTGTGTGTGTGTGTGTGTGTGTATGTGCTGTGTGTTCATACATATAGAGTGATGCTATCAGGTTCTTCCTCAATCACTTCACCTTATATTTTTAAATATTTACTTATTTTTATTATATATATGAGTGTTCACCTAAACCATGTGTGCCTGGTGCCCATGGAGGCCAGAAGAGGGTGTTATATCCCCTGGACCTGGAGTCATAGATGGTTGTGCACCACCATGTGGGTGCTGGGAACTGAACCCAGGTCCTCTGAAAGAGCAGCCAGTCTCTTAACAGCTGAGACATTTCTATACTACCACTTTTTTGGGTGTGTGTGTGTGTGTGTGTGGGTGTTTCTGGGCTGTGGCTTTACTCAGGTCTTCATTCTTGCACAGCAAGCACTCTTACCCATTAACTTACTTTTTTTTGAGACTAGCTGAATCGGATGTTCAGCAGCTGGCTTGGTTGGCTGGCAGCAAGCCCTAGGGATCTTTCTGTTTCCTCCTTCTCCATGCCCCAACCCAGCACTAGGGTTACAGATGCTTGCCTCCATGTCTTGCTTTTTATGTGGATTCTGGGAATCCAAACTTGGGTCCTTACTACATGTGAATGGCAAGCCCCACTTAGCATGTGTCAACCAAAACTATCTCCAGACACTGCCTAGTGTTCCCCTGCAGAACCACTAACCCCTTGGGCCCAATGTTTTAACTGGAGGTATATTTTGCAACTCTTGGGTACTGCATTTTTACTTTTCCAAATTCAGCCCTAGAGAAGCTTAACGGCCACTCATTCAACTATTACAAGCCACTGTGCTCTTCACAGTGCAGGGACATGTCACATCTGTGTGGCCCTGCTGCTTTTTAAAACGGTGACCTTTTCCCTCCACTGGAGTTTAAGCCTCACCCAGGCAGGGAGCTCATAGATCTGCATTGTTCTGGTCCCCAGAACCTGGGACACACACAGCCTGCACAGAGCCTCAATGGTCTCCACACATAGCGTTATACACGTTGGGTTAGTGGCCAAAAGGCATGGAGGGTTTTGGCTTTGTGAGGGTTTGAATGAAGATGACCCCCATAGGCTCCTACGCTTGGTCCCTAGTTAGTGGAATTGTTTGGGAAGATTTAGGAATTGTGGCCTTGATGGAGGAGGCGTGTCCCTAGGGCTGGGCCTTGAGGTTTCAAAAGCCCACAACAGGCCCAGTCTTCTCTCTCTTCCTGGGTCTCCATCTTGTGGATTGGATGCAGTCTCTCTGTTCCTGTTCCAGCACCAGCCTGCCTGCCTGCCTGCTACCATGTTCCCCATCATGATGATTTCAGACTGACCCTCTAAAAAGGTAAGCAAGACCCCATTTAAATGCTTTCTTTTCTAAGATGCCTTGGTCATGCTGTCTCTTCACAGCAATAGGAATGTGATTGAACCCAGACTTTTGTGCATGCTAAATGTGTATGTAACCACTGAGCTTCCCCAGTCTGAGCAGCTACTTCTTTCTTCCTAATTTATTTTGGCATTTATTTATTTTGTGGGGAGTGTGGGTGGGTGCAGTGTGCCACTGTGCGCATGTGGAGTTGATTGGCTGTCTTCTTTTACCACGTGGATTCTGGGAAAGTAAAGTGAGGCTATCAGTTTAAGGCAGAAAGTGTTATTATTCCCAGCCACATGACTGCGCATGTGCTGTCCAGCAGTCAGGCAAAGTGCTTAGTCACTCTAGGACCTCGAGTCCTACCGTGCGCAGTGTCATCTATGAGCATGCGTGGCCCATATGCACATGCGCAAGGTGACCTATAAAAGCAGACTCCACCTGCTCTCTTCCGCATCTCTTCCTGGTACACCTATCCCCATGTTCCCCCTTTTCTTTCCCTAACAAAACTCTTATAATGGGTTAATGTTGTACCTCGTG
>CABHPQ010001650.1:28141-57055 GCA_902168405.1 Peromyscus aztecus
CTCAGTTTGGCTGCAGTATTTCTGGAGGAGGATGCTCAAGTTTGTAATCCAGTCTTAGTTTCTGGGTATTCCAAAAGAAATAAGGCAACAGAAATCAGCAAAGGACAATGGCTTTATTTATCTGGCAGATGTGGAGACAAAACACTTGACTTCTCTCTGTACTGAGCCTGGGGTAGCCTTGCAATCTGCAGAAAGCCCCCAAAAGCCCCAAGATGAAGCCCAAAAGATGCAGAAGTGAGGTAGGTAGCAGGTTCTTTCCTGGGAAGTCACTGGGCCCCGGATTGTCTCTACCATCTCCATTCTCTGCGTGGAGGACACAAGTGTCTTTCTTTAGAAACTAGAGCATCACCTTTGTCCCATCATGACTCAGCCCTTCTTGCTCATCATTGCTCTATCTCTAGTCTCTCAAATTTTTGCTTCAGTTGTCTTACCCTGTACATTCTACCACATGGAGATGGTCTAAATTGAGACATTTTGTAATTGTGATATATATCAGATTTCACAAATTTAGTAGAGGTGAAGAATACCAAGAATGGTACATTATTATATAGTAATATATATTATATAATATATAACATAATATATAACTATATATAATATATAATTATATATAATATATATATAATTATAATATATATAATCTCTTAGGTATGCTTTTAAAGACTTCTTCTAATATTAGGTTTGTGACTGTTTTGCCTACTCCAACAAGGCTACATCTCCTAATAGTGCCACTCCCTATGGGCCAAGCATTCAAACACAGGAGTCTATGGGTGTATGTATATCTACCTATTCAAATCACCACAGTCACTGTTCTGCCTACATGTCATTAAATGCATGCAGTGCTTATGGTGGTCAGAGGAGAGTATCAGATCACTTGGCACTGGAGTTACAGACAGCTATGAACCGCCATGTTGGTGCTAGGAACCCAGCCTGGGTCCTCTGAAAGAGCAGTATGTGCTCTTAACCAGCCCCTGGGTAAGTTGTGTTAAATAAAATATAATGAAATTCTATTTCCTTTTTTATAAAGTAGCTACACGAAAGACTTCAATTATATATGTGACTCACTCTTTCTTTTTCTTTCTTTGTTGTTTGACATAGGAACTCACTAGGCTTCTTTCTTTCTTCATTTTTTGAGATAGGATCTCACCACATAGCCCAGGCTGGCCTGGAGCTTGCTATGTACATATCTCCCTTTAAAAGCATAGGTTTGGAAGCTTGCTACACTAAAGTAGACCATTGACAAACAGCAAGGGCAGGCTCTGCTAGGAATGAAGACTAAGGGGATGAGGAGATGGCTCATTCAGTAAAGGGTCTGAAAGCACAAGCATCAGCACTTGAGTCTGGATCTCTAGCACTTGCATAAAAAGCTCTTGTCAAGCTAGGTTCTGGGGATGCAGAAACAGGCAGATCTCTGAAGCTCAACTGGACAGTAACCTAGTCAGTCAGTGTGCTCCAAGTTCAATGAGAGAGCCAGTCTCAAAAAATATGGTAGACAGTTACTGAAGAACACATCTAACATTGACCTTTGGCCACTGTGTGAACATGTACCCATGTACACACTGTCTTCACTGAAAGAGATGTAGACTTAAGCTCCATGTAGGTATACAAATCAGAATTGCATTTGAACAGTTCCTTGCATCTGTGTCAACTTTCTAGACTGTCACTCTGAATACAGAACAGGAACAGTTCTTAGAGACTCCTTTAATACATTCCTTTTTCCCCAAGGCAGCACTACATTTAAACCAGAGAGATATCACCATCACCATCATCATCATCATCATCATCATCATCATCATCATCACCATCATCATCACCACCATCATCATCATAATCACCATCACCATCATAGCTATCCATTTTCTGATCAGCACCAGCAAACAGCAAAAGTTGAGCCTTGGTCTCTAGCTCTGTTCTCAACCTTGTATGACACCAATTACTATATTTCTTTTTCCTTCATATTTCCTTTTCTAGACTGTCTATGTTACTTTTCTGTTGGTATGAGAGGACACCATGACCAAAGCAACTCATAAAAAGGAAGCATTTAAGTCAGGTGGTGGTGGTGGTGGTGGTGGTGGTGGTGGTGGTGGTGGTGGTGCAGCACACCTTTAATCCCAGCACTCGGGAGGCAGAGCCAGGCAGATCTTTGTGAGTTCGAGGCCAGCCTGGGCTACAGAGCGAGATCCAGGACAGGCACCAAAGCTACACAGAGAAACCCTGTGTGTGTGTGTGTGTGTGTGTGGGCCGGCAGCATTTAGTTGGGGCTTACGGCTTTAGAGGGTTAGAGTCCTTCACGGTGAAGCAATGACACTGTGGCAGGAACAGCCAAACAGAGGGGCCCTGGGGACGGCGAGTATGTGAAACTTCAAAGCCTGCCCCAGGCCACACTCCACCTAGTGACACTCCACCCCCAACAAGGCCAGATCTGATCTTTCCCACACAGTTCTACCAACTGGGGACCAAATATTCAAACCTATGAGCCTATAGAGGCCATTTTCATTCAAACCACCACACAGGCCTTCCTGAGACCAATGATACCATCCTGGTCATTCAGGGTCCACTTTATAGCCTTCTTGTCCTCACTGACCCCTTTCTAGAGGCAAGTGTCTCATTCAGACTAATCCACCAAAGCCGGATTTCACCTGTTCCTTATGTAAAATCCCCAAACCGCTGGTGCCTGGCAGAGCTTTTGGAAGGAGGACTTTGATAAATATTCCTGTCTTTGGAAAGTCAGACAAAAGAAAAAAACAATATGCAGAGGCTTAATCCCTCAGAGACCAGACAGGAAATGGTGAGGTGAGGCTGCTCAGAATGAAGTAGGTTTATTGGAGCAAAGAGAGTGGGCAGGAACCCGAGAATTCTAATTTGGGCTCTTTCATTAACTTCCATTACAAACTCAGGAAAAGTCAGCCACCACACCCAAATGCCCCAATTTCCTCCCAACCATAGAGATAACGTCCATCTATCCCACAGGAGATCTTTAGAGTCGTGATAAAAATTAAGTGCATGATTCTTCTTAAGAGAAGAACAAACAGGTAACCCTTGTTCATGATGGGCATTTTTCTCAGTGTAAGCCATGATAGTTTTCTGTCTCTATCAGGAATTCCTATGTGAATTTTATTGTTCAAATGGGTAATATTTCTACTTTGAAAAAAAGAATCAAATAGTCCTTAAGCAAATCTTGATTTTAGAACAACTTGCTGCTATATTGAGGAGACAGCTCAGAGAATATGTTACATTGATTCTGTGACTCAGGGACCCTCCCACAAGTGAAACGAGCAGTTTTAGAAACAGCAGAGAGACTGTTAGTGACCAAGAGAGAAATCTGAGTGCAGTTAATTCTGTATTAAAGCTAGAAGCACTCAAGAGTAAAGTCTTTGGGAACTGGAAGCAAGCTCACTCTCACCGAAGAGGTCTTAGAGAAAGCAGCCCCGCACCACGCCTGGTTTCTTTCTGCTTTCCTAGCCCAGCTTTCAAGAGTCTTCTGAGGCTCCTCTTAGCTCTGCTACCCCTGAGCCCCGCCTCTGAGAGCTAAATGTTATTACCACCACCATGTAATGCTTTCCTGCAGAAAAAATACTAAAACACTTACATTCCCTCTGCTGTGCGATAAATCCCAACAATTTTAACATTTATGTTTCACCCTTTAAAAATGTAACTGTATTTTCACATTTCTAAAACACTTAGCTGGTACTAATTAATATTACAGTTGGGGAAGTGACTTTTTATTTTCACCTCTAGGCAAACAAGCTGAGAGTTGGGTTTACCCTTTTTTGAGAGAAGAGGTCATGGCAAGAATGCCAGTATCCGAACTTCTCTGAAGCCCATTAAAGCAATTTTCCAGGGACCAAACAAATGCCCACCTAGTGATGCTGAGCTGCATTGGAAGAGGCCATCTGTTGGCCCCAACTGTGACCTAAAAAGAGTCCCGTGGATTTTAAGGGTAAGAATCTGTAGGAGGTGAACGAGCTCTGTTCCCATCAAACAGCCAGATGGAAGGCCTGTGGCCGTTTATAACAATAGCCCGCATTTATTGATGACAGGGTGTGTGTAGATCTAACATAATCTCATCATCTTTTCATGCTTTGAGGTATGTTGTCTTAGTTTACTTTCTGTTGCTGCAATAAACACTGTGACCAAAAGCAACTTGGGGAGGAAAGGGTTTCTTTGACTTACACATCCTGATCTCCGTCCAATTTTGAGGGAAACCAAGGCAGGAGCTGAAGCAAAGACCACGGAAGAACTCTACTTACTGGCTTGCTTTCAATGGCTTCTTCAGCTTGCTTTCTCATGCCACCAGGGACCACCTGCCCAGGAACTGCACCACCCCTAGTGAGTTGAGCCCTCCCTCATTAATTTTTCATCAAGAAAATGCCCTACAGATTTGCCTACAGGCAACCTGATGATGAGGCATTTTCTCAGTTGAGGTTTCTCTTTTCAGATAACTCTGGCTTGTATCTAGTTTAGACAAAAAACTAACCAGGACATTTACCTAATTACTTTTTTTTTTTTTTTTTGTAAAAAGTAAAATGTTTAGAAAGGTATCATAACTTGTCTAAGGTCAAAGGCTAAGGTTTATGTCAAGAACTCTTGAACTCACCAATACGCCCTTGGTTTGAATATCATGATTTCATCTGCGGAAGTTTTTCACCTTGTGTAGCCAAATATCCACACCTACTGTGCCTCATTTTCAGAATGTCAGTCATAATGGGTTTCTTATTTAAATTCAAAAGGCTGGCAGATGTGATTTTTCTGACTTTAAAGTTATATGACTAAAGCAAGGCAGGCTATATCACCATTTCTATTTCCCAGTTGTAAACTGTAGATTTACAACAGAATAAAAACATTGGGGATGGGGGTGATGGCCACTTAGGAACATTCTGTTTTCAGGACTGACTGTCGAACCTGCAGCCTTGCTCAGGCTATGGAAGTCTTCTGCCATGAAGTTACTGCCCTCAGCCTCTAAAGTTTATTTACTTCTGTTTTGAGATAGATAGGTTCTCACAGGCTGGCCTCAAACTCACTACATAACAGAGGCTACTTTAAATTCTTGATCTTCCTGTCCCTGTCTCCTAAGTGTTGAGATTACAGGCATGCACCACCACACCGAGCTAAAATATTTGGATGAATTGTTTTGGTACTGGGGAACCTAGGGCCTTGCTCGTGCTAGGCAAGCATGCTCACACTGAGCCGTACCCCAGCCCTCTTAGATCTAATTTTGAACCATGAGAAGTAACAAGAGCTGGACAATATACACAGATCTATATCCTCATTGATGTCTTTTTGTAACTATCATAATTTTTTTAATTTGAATTATATTTATTTGGTGGTACTTGTATGTGTGTGTGTAGGCATGCACATGCCACAGTGAGGAAATTGAGGTCCAAGGACAACTTGTGGGAGTCTGTTTTTTTCTTTACCATGCAATCCTGGGAACTGAACTCAGATGGCCAGAGACAGCAAGTGCCTTAACTTGCTGAGCCATCTCACTAGCTGCCATATGTTTAAATTTTTTTAATGTTTTTATTTTTTAAGATGGAATCTCACTCTGTAGCCCAGATTGGCCACAGAACTGCAAAATTCTTTTGGCACAGCTTCTCCCCTGCTGGGCTTACAAGCATGAGCTCTACACTGAAATTTATTGTTTTTCTTGATGATAGTAATTCTGATTGGGATGAGATTGTATTTAAAGCACTTTTAATTTACATTTTCTTGATAGTTAAGAATATTGTATACTTTTTCAAATATTTACTGGCCATTTATATATCTTTGTTTTGTTCTCTTTTTTATTTCACAATTATATCTCTCTCTCTCTATACATACATACATATATATGATGTTCTTTGATCAAAGTTTCCCCAATTTCACCTGTCATCCCCCACATACTTTTTTTATTTAATTATAATTTCATTATAGCTGTTTGCAGGAGCATAGATGGGAGATTATTTGTTTGGCCAAGGTCATTGTACCTGTGGCTACACCAGTGAGGATGTGACTCCCCGTCCTGCTATCCCCTTACTGCCTATAGCTTCTCAGGGAGGGGTAAGGCCCTTTAGCCCTGTCCCACTCAGGATGGAGTGTTGATGGGCCCAGTGTTGCGCATGCCACTGCTGCTGTGAGCTCATGGGTGGAACAGCCATGTCATGTCCACAAGACAGCCTTTCTACAGCACTTCCTCTCATCCTCAAGCCCTGAACACTCTTTGTACTCCTGCAATGTTTTGTGAGCCTCGAAGGGGTGATAATGACATCCTCATTTAGGTCTGAACACTCAGGGGTCACTTGTTCTCTGACGAGTTGGGAGTCTTTGCATTAACTGTTGTGGTGGTTTGAATAGGAATGCCCCCAATAGGCTTATAGATTTGAATGCTTGGTCATTGGGGGGTGGTTCTACTTGAGAGGGATTAGGAGGTGTGGCCTTGTTGGAGTAGGTGTGGCCTTATTGGAGGAAATGTGTCACAAGGCATGGGCTTTGGGGTTTCAAACGCTCAAGTCAGGCCTCGTGTCTTTCTCTGCCTGCTGCCGGCTGAGAATTATAATTCTCAGCTACTTCTCCAGCACCATGCCTGCCTGCATGCCACCATGCTTCCCACCATGACAATAATGGAGCAAACTTCTGAATGTAAGTCAGCCCCAGTTAGATGTCTTCCTTTATAAGAGCTGCTGTGGTCATGGTGTCTGCACAGCAATAGAACACTAAGATAGACGTTGTCCAGTGTAAACAGCAGTTCTCCAACCAACGCCGACTGCAGCACTAATCTATGATTAAAAAATAAATACTAAATAGCTGGGCAAGTTCCAAGACAGATGGGCTGTTACATAGAGAAACCCTGTCTCGAAAAACCAAATAAATAAATAAATACAAACAGAAATGAATAAATGCATAAACATATACATGCACACATGCTTAGAGAGTGGTTTGACAACATGTCCATTTAGTGAAACAACAGTTATAGAGTCCTCCTGAAAGCCCATGACCTTCTCAGCCATGGGCTTGGGCTTCTTGTAATAGGTATAGAGTCCCTCCTACAGAAGGGGCTGAAATCCAACCAGAAAGCAGCTGATTACCTCAATAACAGTCCTGCCACTATTACATCTGCAGTATATTTGTCTGGCAGGTTTGTGTAGTGGTTTTCTGGGTAAGACCATTGATGGCACTCCTTCCCCAGCTGTGCACATACCATCTTCCCACACACCACCTTTCCAGACTATGAAATCTAGCTCCCAGCTCAGTTCCAGCTTTACTTCTCTATATCTTGTGAGCAAAGTGTGTGGTATGTGGTGTCTTCATTGATGAGGCCTTATCATCTGAGTCTGGTTGGTGACCAAGGAAAGGGGCAGAGTCTGTACTGCCTAGGGGATCTTAGGGTTTCCCATACCAGGCCCTGGGAGTTCTGTTTATTCGCTCATGCCTTCACACAGCAGAGTTCTTCAAACTCTGTTTTTTGTTTGTTTGTTTTGTTCGATAGGGTTTCACCATCTAGTGCTAGCTGGCCTTGAAAACCAGGGCGGATCTCTGCGTGCCAATCGAGAATGTTAAAGATATGAGTGACACACTTGCCCCCAAACTTCTTAAATTATACTTGAAATTAGTTTTTATATAGCTTTTTCTATACACCTTTCGTTTTGGTTAACTTCCTTCCCCATCCCTAATCTCTCTGATCCCCCTCCTCTCTCTCCACTTCAACCTCTCCACCCCAGCACCCTGTCACCCTTACTTTCCAATCATCTGTGCTCTACCATTTCCTCTTTTTTTAAAAAAAAGATTTATTTATTTATTATGTATACAGTATTCTGCCTGCATGTGTCCCTGCAGGCCAGAAGAGGGCACCAGATCTCATTACAGATGGTTGTGAGCCACCATGTGGTTGCTGGGAATTGAACTCAGGACCTCTGGAAGAGCAATCAGTGCTCTTAACCGCTGAGCCATCTCTCCAGCCCGCTCTACCATTTCTTCCTGTGAGACCTGTCTACTTGGTTCATTAGCCCATTTAGTGATTAGATGATGTTTTAAAAGTTGCTATGTGTATGAGTGTTTGACTGCATTTATGTCTGTGTTCTATACATGTGCCTGGTCCTTACAGAGGCCAGAAGATGCCCTCAAACTAGATTACAGACAGTTGTAAGTCACCTTAAGTGCTGGGGTCTTCTGTAAGAGCAGCAAGTGCTCGTAATCACTGAGTCACCTCTAGCCCCTACTCTGCTATTTTTAAATTTTGCTATATATTTTTAAATATTGTATAATTCCATTGTCAATTCCTGTGGTTATTTCCTGTGCTACTAGAATCCTTTCCTGAACACCTCTCATATGCCTCACACTTGAAGTGTTTTGGCCTGTGTGTTTTTCTCACAATTTCAGAGTTTCAGGTCCTACTTAAGGTGTGTAATCTCTTTGGAATTAGTATTTGTGCAAGATGAGAACTATGCATCTAGTTTCATTCTTTTATATGGGATATCCAGTTTATGTTTTCTTAGCACCATTTGTTGAGGCTGTCATGAATGGATGCTAGATTTTTTTTGGCATTTATTGAGAGAACTGCTGGGGATACCTTTCTGTATGCTGTGAATGTGTTACTCTGATTGATAAATAAAATGCTGATTGGCCAGTAGCCAGGCAGGAAGTATAGTATAGGTGGGATAAGCAGAGAGGAGAATTCTGGGAAGTGGAAGGTTGAGTCAGGAGATGCTGCCAGCCGCTGCCACCATGAGAAGCAAGATGTAAAAGTACTGGTAAGCCACAAGCCATGTGGCAACTTATAAATTAATAGAAATGGGTTAATTTAAGATATAAGAACTAGATAACAAAAAGCCTGCCACGGCCATACGGTTTATAAGTAATATAAATCTCTGTGTGTTTACTTGGGTCTGAGTGGCTGCAGGCCCCAGTGGGACTGGAAAAATCTCCAACTACAGAGGACCATGTGATTTATGCCCTTAGGTCTGTTATGTCTAATATTATATTTGTTGATTTGTGTATGCTGACCCATCCTTGCCTCTCAGGACTGAAGCCACATGGAGAGCGTAAGAACATCCTGAAGGCTGGGTGTGGTGGAACATACCTCCAGCACTCAGGAGGCAAGAGGTGGAGGCAGAAGGATCTGTATGAGTTCAAGGCTAGCCTGGTCTACATAACAAATTTCAGGCCAGCCAAGGATATGTATAAAGATCTTATCTCAAACAAACAAACAAAAATTAAAAATAAAAATATTGTAAAAAGACCAAACAAACAGAAAAAAAGAAGTTAAAATGAAAAAAATTTCTAATAATGAAAAAATTTGTAATCACACTAACTAAGTGTATGAAGGGGAGTAAGAAAATAAAAGCTTTCCAGAAAAAAAAATATTAGCAAGAAACTGAATATTCAACAAAAGTGCAGTGGAAATTTAGAACAGTAAAAACATAGGTGGCCAGGAAAAGACAAAAGATGGTTGATGTTGAGCCTGTATTGGAAAACTATCCAACGCCCACCAGAGATGCTGTCTAGTTTCCCTTTTTTGTGTACTGGGGACGTTGGTTGGCCATTTACGCTTGTGATCTGTGGGGTGGGCAGAGTCTCCCATCCTGAGACTCCATGTTCTAGTTGGGGATGTCTGTGTCCCCCACATGCGTTGGGAAGAGAGGAAGCAAATCCTGCAAAGAGATGCACAGGTGGACCTGTCTTCAGGCGTTTAAAACCCAGCCAGCATCAGTGACCCCTCAGGGATGCGGCTGTGGTGTCTGTCAGTCACAGTGAGCCCCGCCTCAGTTAGGTAGCTCCACCAGCTGATCCACCTGCTGACCTCAGACCTAAGGTACCGAGTTCCAGAGTTCTTCTTCGACGATGAGACTTACGGTCAGGCATGGGGGCAGTGCTGTCTTTGCCTACACACTTCAGGGCCCGCGCCAGCTTCCTCCTGTCTGCACTTTGGCTTGACCGGGTCAGGTCGTCTAGTTCTCCTCAACTGTCTCCCACGACTGATTCTCACCTTGGGGCTGTGGCAGGTTAACTTCATGCCCTTGTGGTTTTTCCCTGTTCCCAGGTGCCAAGGAGAGCTCAAGTTTGAACAACAGATTCTCTCTTAAGATGGCCCAGGGTTGTAGTTATTTACTCCGAGCTGAGGACCTCTCCACTGTGGACCTATCCCTCTGGAGAAATCTGTGTCTCAGCAAGACCTGGAGCTGGAGTAGAGGCTTGTGAGGGCTGTGGGCTTGTCCCGTGGGAGGACTGCCTGGCTTGCCTGGAGGGTGAGGCGTCTGCAAACCCCCCCCATGCCCCTGCCCCATTTCCGCCTTCTCCCTATTTCTCTGCACTCCAGCTGTCCTAACACTCCTTGTGTGGATTTCCAAAGCTCTTCCTCCCCTTTTCTCTTCAGAATCTTATCTTCACCATGTCACACAAAGACAGCTTCTAGTCTGTCTTGCTGGAAAGTTCAAGATTTTTGTTTTTGAGCTTTATAAAAAAGCACTAACATCATTTAAAAATGTTGAATCTCTCAGTATTCAAGGTCTTCCCACCACTAAGATAATAGAGCCTTCATCTGAAATTTTATCTGAGCTTTTATTACTTTATGTGAACACTTTTTTGTCTATTTGATATCTATGCATGGAACGCTCATCTTTCAATCTTTAACTAAATTGTTACTTTACCATTTACATCTAAAACTTGCTCTGATACTTCTGCTGACATCATCCTGAAATCATCAGAGTTTCAGTCTTTTGTTCTTTTGTTTTTTTAAGTTTAGATATGGCAGAATGTCACCCTTGGATTAAATTAGGCCCACTGGCATTTTTTTTCTTTCTCATAGTGTTTTGTAAAGGCTTGAATCAGTTGCTAACACAGAAATTCAGGATTTTACAAGTGAACACACATTCCCACTTTCTCTTGAAAAATCAGGTCTGAAAATCCGGAGCCCACATTGCTTCAAGAGACACTGGTCACAGATGCCACTGTGGACAGGAAACTACTCAGTGTTTCTCCAAGGTCATCACAGTTCCAGGCCCTCCCACATGGCACCTCCCTTTAACCATACTTGGGTTTGCCCCAGCCAGGCTGCCTTTTCCATCTTTTCCATTCTGCCGGCCTAGACAGCATCTGCCTGGCTCTGTGTGCCATGGCCAGGCTGCCATGCGCGAATACCCGATGCATAGTTATTGTAAGAAAGTGGAAGCTGAGGGCCAAATAGGTACCTTGTAGAGGTTTTTAATTTTGTGTGTGTGTGTGTGTGTGTGTGTGTGTGTGTGTGCATGCGCGCGTGTGCACACACAAAGCCACAGGTGCCGTGAAGCCCCTGGGGCGGTTAGAGGATAACTTGTGGGAGTCAATTCACTCCTTCCATCTCGTGGGGTCTGGGGACCAAACTCAGGTTGTTAGGCTTGGTGGCATGAACTTCACCTACTGACGATCTCAGTGACACTTTTTCGTTTTTAATTGACTTAATTAATTATATACAGGGGAAAGTGAATTCCAGGCTGCCTTCTACTTGTGGAGTAGCCAAAGATGACTTTGAATATCGGATTTTCCTGCCTCTGCCTGCTGAATGCGGTGACCACAGGCGTGTGCCATCACATTTGGTGCACTCAGTCCTGGAGACTGAGCGCTAGGTGGACTGCTCGGCAAGCACTCTACCAACTTCGGTTCATCACAGCCCAGGGAACATTTTCAACAAGACCACAAAGTATGTGACTCTTCTCCAAATCAGAGGCGGGAAGCCATCTCCCATCCCTTGAGCATGAGACAGTCTTCTTCAGCCACTGCTGCTGAACAGAACATGATGGCGACAGTATCTACGATTCTTGAGACTACCATAACCAACCGCCAGACTCTCGAGGATGCCCAAAGGCCCTACGGAGAGGCTCTAAGTCTCCTCTCACTGTGACCCTGAGCACACTTTTGCTTCAGCCTCCTGAGAGACTACCCCACTGGCTGCCCTCAAATTCCTGATCATTGACATGGAGACACCCAGTGCTAGTTGAACAGTACTTTTGGGGTACTTTGTTACGATAAAATAACCTATAACTAATATATACCTTCAATAACCTAAGTAAATAAGCTTGTTCAGATTTAGGTTTTTTTTGGGGGGTGGGTGGGCGGTGGACAGAACATCTTCCAGTAACACACACTCAGGAGGCAAGAGCAGGTGGATCTCTGTGAGTTCCAGGTTTACTTGGTCTATACATCAAGTCCCAAGTCATTTGTTGTTACATGGTAAGACTCTTATCTCAAAAACAAACAAACAAACAAACAAACAAACAAACAAACAAACCAACAAACCAACAAACAAACCAAATATTTGTAAAGGTGCTGGGGAGAAGTTTGAATGGGTAAAATCCTTGGTGCACAAGTATGAGGCTCTGAGTTTGGATCTCCAGTGTCCATACAAAAGTCAAGCATGCTGTAACTTAGCTAGAGAGTAGAGACAGGTTGGTGACCAGGGCTTGATGGCCAGTCAGTGTAGCTGGAACAGTCATCTCTAGGTTCAGTGAGTGGTGGAGCATCTGAAGAAGACACCAATGTCTGTACCATCGAGTGCACCTACATTCACATACTCCGCACATGTACACACATGTTCATGTCTTCCGGTGCTGATTCAGGATTCAGATGGGGGGTTTGAAGTCCTCAGGGAAGGAGTTCTCTGGTGTATTGATTACTAATTGTAGGTCTTCAGATGCTCACAGATCAGGACACTTTGAATATTAATGTTGTAGTGTTACCCAGCATATATGTCATCTTTATGATGGACCTTAAAATAATCTTTAGGGTTAAGGATACAACTCAGTTTTAGGGTGCCTACCTCATATATATAAGACCCCAGGTTGAATTCCCAGCACCACAAAACAAAACAAAAAACCAAATCAAAACAACAATAAAAAAAACCTAAACCAACCAAACAAACAAAAACATAGCCAAACCAAACAAGCTTTCTAAAGATTAAGAATAAGAGACACTTGAGGAATTACCTTAGTTGTCCCGGTAGCTCCCGGAAGTGCTACTAGGCAAGCTCACAGGTCACTTCAGCCTGAGATGTTCACAGCAGATGAAGATGCTCAGATCATATAGTTCACTGAAGCAATCACACATAGATTCTAATCAGGGAGGGAGAGCTGGAAGAGGCTACATACTTCTTCTAGGGTATGGGTGGGGTGAAAAGCCTGTGCTATCCAAATCCCTGGGACTTTTATAGCTTTTTCTCCTCTCTTTCAGCCACATTAGTATCCACAACGACAGTTTGTCTATCAGGACCAGAGGTATGGTTTAAGCAGGACACCTAACAGACAACACCTCTGGGGTCAGGATTCCTTTTTGCTCTATCAAAACCACACTTGACAGTACCCCAGACCAACATTTAGAGCTGTCAAAATAAACAAAATAGGTAGGCACAGTCATTCTTGGGTAGAAAGGGATACCCTGACCAGAATGGATATCACCATAGGAGCCAATTAAGACCTCAAAGAATATTGATTGAAAGTCTCCTGTC
This sequence comes from Peromyscus aztecus, assembly GCA_902168405.1. Taxonomy (NCBI): domain Eukaryota; kingdom Metazoa; phylum Chordata; class Mammalia; order Rodentia; family Cricetidae; genus Peromyscus; species Peromyscus aztecus. The sequence goes on from CABHPQ010001650.1 coordinate 41,592, forward strand.
ATTTTAGACAACTGATGGATTCTGCATAACATCCCCTTTCCAGATCTTTTTAAAAGAAAAGATGTATTCACGTTCACTTTATGTTTATGGGTGTTTTGCCTTCATGTATGTCTGTGCACTATGTGCATGCCTGGTGCCTGTGAAGGGCATCAGACCCCCTGAAATTGAAGTTATGGATGGATGTGAGCTGCCATGTGGATGCTGGGAATCAGCCCTGGATCTTCTAGAAGAGCAGTTAATATTCTTAACTGCTGAGCCATCTCTCTAGCACCCTCCACCCCTTTCCAAATCTTGTCTCTAAGCCAGATGCATTGATGTAACATGCTTGGAATCCCAGTATTTGGGAAATAAAGGCAGAGAGATCAAGGAGTTCAAGGTCAGCCTCAGGTACACAGTGAGTGGGAGGTCAGCTTGGGCTACATGAGACACTATATCAAAAAAGAGCCGGGTGGTGGTGGTGGTGGTGGTGGTGGTGGTGGTGGTGGTGGTGCACGCCTTTAATCCCAACACTCGGGAGGCAGAGCCAGGTGGGTCTTTGTGAGTTTGAGGCCAGCCTGGGCTACAGAGTGAGTTACAGGAAAGGCATAAAGCTACACAGAGAAACCCTGTAGAAAGAAGATGTTGTCTGTAGCTTGGTAGCAGGGACGCACGGTGTCTGTGGACTGTCACATCCCTTCCTTTCTGTGTTTGGCAGACACAGAACTCTGCCCGGTTTATCTGTATACCAATGCATCTCCTAAGCTGCTGGCTCCCGTGTTTAGTTTCATCTCTTCTTATTTGCTTCTTTTACTCTACACTGCAGAATTGAGTAATCTTAAATAATACAGCAAACATACATTACAAGAGATTATCACAGAATTAAGAGATTTTGAAAAAAATATTTGTTTTAGAAATGATGGAAGCTATTATACAAAAATTCATTTAGCTTATCTGTCTTTGGAAATAGCAAAGGGAAAATTTTTTTTTTGTGGGTGGTTTGTTTATCTAGGGATTTTCCCCTTTAAAATAGAGGGCTTTGAGAAAAGCAGACTTTGTGGAATTAAATGCTGAGTTGGTTTGTGCAAATGAAAATTGGAAACTGGCTAATTCAATTCTGTTCTTGCCATCGGGAGGATGGGAACTCCAAATACTATCCCAGATGTAAGAAATCAAGTGAGGGAGGACACAGGAAGTCAACTGGCTTTCCCAGAATTCCAGGTACTAGAACATTCTTGCTTGAGTTCTGTTGTTCAGTTCTGTTCCTAGACTGGTGGTTGGATTACAATGTTGGCACCTGCCATGGAAGGAGCTCTCCAAGGGGGAGCTGATCTATCCAGCAGGCACCTGCCATGGGAGGCACTCCTCAAGGGGCAGCTGATCTACCCAGCCCAGCCAGCGATTTTGCTTCACAGATCATGGCTGGCAATCCACCTGATTCTTTTGAAAATCTGAGCTCTTTGAGTTACCCCAGACAGTGCTGTCTTAAATGTAAAAGTAGTTCCCCTTGGAGTGCACGAGGGTGGTAAGAGTGGGAAGAAGTACACACAATGTATTGAAGAAGAATCTAAAAATGGGTCCCTACTGTGAGACTCCCGTGGTCTCCCCCAGAACTAATGAAGGAATTAAATTTTCAGGCCTAGGAATCTGCATGTAACCAGCTGAAAAAGGGGCTCTTGTGCATACTGGCATTTGATTAACTGAAGTCAGGAGTTATTTAGTAATGTTTACACGGGTAGAGTGACTAGACTTGGGTTTGTGCAGAAGTGAAAGCCCTTTCTTGGAAAGTTGACCCTTTGCAATCAGAACCACAAATGGAAAAGGTAGAAGTTCAATCAATACTTTTTCCTTGCATGTGTTGGGGACTGGGTGTGTCTGTGCCTATGTGTCATGTGCACATGGAGGCCAAAGGACAGCTTCCAGTGTTCCAGTGTTGTTCATTAGGCACAAGACATCTTCTGTCTTTTTTTTTTTTTTTTTGACATTGTCTCTCACTGGCCTGGAGCAGCTGAGTAGGGTAAACTGGCCAATGAGCTCAAGTGTCTACTTGTATCTCTACTGCTGGGATCGAAAGCCTGTGTCCACCACGCCTGGCTTTTAAATATGAGCTCTGGGAGTCAAGCTCAGGTTCCCATGTCTGTAGATAAGCACTTTAAAGACAGAGCCATCTTCCCACCTCTTCCTCTACCCCCACCCCCATCACCACTTTCAAGTTTTGTTTTGTTTTGTTTTATTTTGAGACAGGGTTTCTCTGTGTAGTTTTGGTACCTGTCCTGGATCTTGATCTGTAGACCAGGCTGGCCTTCAACCCACAGAGATTCGCCTGGCTCTGCCTCCTGAGTGCTGGGATTAAAGGTGTGCGCCACCACCATCAGGCCACTTTTAAGTATTTGAGGCAGGTTCTTGCTGTGTAGTCCAGGCTTGCCTAAAACTCATGATCCTCCTGCCTCAGCAGCTTGAGTGCTAGAATTACAAATCTGCACTAGGATGTTCGGCATCCCTTCTTAAGTGATTGTCACCTAGTGTGCTGCAGAATGTTGGAACTTCTTCCGTCTAACTGCCATTTGTACACATTAAGTCTACCCCCTCCAGTGGCCTTATTTATTGCTATTTCCACATTTATGAGATCAACTTTTTTCATTTTTGCTTGTGAGTAAAAATGTGGGCATTTTTAGTTCTGTGCCTGGCTTATTTCACTTAACATCATTTCTCCAGGCTCATGTATGTTACACAAATGATGGGATTTCATTTTTAATATTTGAACAGTAGTTCATTGTCTCTATACACCACCAAATCTTCTTTGCCACTTCTCTGACTGTGGACACCTAGTTTAATTCCATAGCTTAGCATCTGATGGTTTGTAAAAGTCCAAAGATAACATTTCCAAACTGAGATTAGATGAACTCAAACGATAGTTTCAGTCAGACTCTTCCTTTCTCCTCAGCCCCGAGTCCCATTCACATTTGATTCTTGAGTAAGTTGCTGTTCTTTGGCTTTTGGAATCAGTGTTTGGGAAACAGGACAATTATCCAGTGTGTATGGGTGTTTCACATGCATATATCTGGTGTACCACTTGCATGCTTGATGCCCACAGAGGACAGATTCCTTGGTTGCAAGCTGCCCTGTGGGCTGGGAATTGAACCCAGGTCTTCTGGGAGAGCAACCAGTGGTCTTCACCATTGAACCATCTCTCCAGGTGCTTAGAATTCCTTTTTATGCTGCAGCCTTAAATGGCACAGCAACCCTGATCAACATCAGATCTCTGGAGAAAGCTTGGGTTTTTGTTTTGTTTTCCTTAGAGACATTAATAAGAAGTGTTGTGCCCAGAACATGACCCCCAGAGAGACCACTGAAGACGAGCATGCCAGAATTCAAAAGCAAGGTTTAATTCAAGATATCCAAAAGCAATACAAGCCTAGGCAGGGACTTTGTCCAACATATCCAATGCAGTAGAAGCTGGAGGAAGTGCCTGCCTCTCTGCAAGCTCAGTTTTTAAAGGCAAAAGCCACAAGGTTACATCATTTAGGGGTGCTAGTATGGGTACAATTCTGATTGGCTTGCTTCTAGGGACTTTCTAGAAATCATGGCTTAATCTTATTTCTAAGGGGGTGGTTTCCCGCCACCATTTCTCATTGGCTGCCCTCAGGTGGGGACATTTCTGTGGTCAGTTACCCTGGAAACCAGGGAGAGGACATTCTATAGTCCGGCAGTCATTACCTCGAGACTACCTTGTGACTCTGTACTTTTATACTTCCTGGTTTCTGGAGTCTGGACTGACTGATTTCAGTAACTCATGGCCTATTCCAGTAACTCATGGCCTGTACCTAAAAGGAGAAATCTTAGGCCTTAGTTTTAGGGTGAAAACATTTTGGTCTTATTTTGGTTCCACAGAAGGAAGAACTGTTGACTATGTTTCAAGACGCTAACTTGCATTTGCCAGCCTAAGTGTGTCCTGTTTCTACAGTTTTGCAACCTTGGAAACAAGAAGTGTCTTCAGGCAGGGTTTCTCAAGCTTGACTCAGAAGAGTCACCTAGAACACTTTCCACAGAAATAGAAACCCTGGATTTAGAACACAAATACCCAGTGTTACAGGATTGAGCAGTCTGAGGAAGCGGGCGAAGGCACAGGTGGTATAGGCACAGGTGGTATAGGCACAGGTATTGTTTAATGAGTTTCCCAGCAGAGTCCTAGGACCTCTCTTGGAGAGGACTGCCTGAGGACATTGCTGTCTTTTACTAGTCACAACACTGGTTTCCTAAGAAACATTGGCTGCTTTCCTCACTGGGAACAAACTGGTTTGAATGGGACTGGGCTTGGGAGATGGGTTTTCTTTGAATATGGCCTCTACTTTTGTGACCTTAGACTTTATTCCTAAACTGATGAAGTGGGTAAGGAGCTGGGACAGGAGCAGAGTAGGTAGAGCATTTGTCTGCTTTCTGGGAAGCTCTGGGTTAGATTCCTAGAATCCCACAAACCAGCCTTGTTGGTGCGTGCCTTTCATCTCTCTGCTCTGGAGGTAAAGGCGAGAGGATCAGAAGTTTGGTCAGGGTGTGGTGTCTATCCTCTTAATCCCAGCACTTGGGAGGCAGAAGCAGGTGAATCTCTGAGTTGCAGGCCTGCCTGATCTGAAGCTCAAGGTCATCCTTGACTATAAGGGATGTGCAACAAGACGTAGCAAGGAAAAAGAAAGAGAGAGAGAGACCACAGAGCAGGCGCGGGGTAAGGCGGGGCCGGGTAACTACAGCTCCCTATCCTGCAACTGCTGAGCAGCCCCAGCTGCTGGTCGGCATTGATAATAGAAATATTTGGTTGTCACAGTTGTCTCTGTGGGTTTCTTACAGAGTATGACCAAAGGGAACTCTTCTGTTGTTGACTTGGCCAGCTAGTCTTGTCTGCACGTGTCCCCGGCACGTCCCCGAGAGTCCCTGCCACCGGCTCTTCTTCACCCCATCGGTCAGCCCCGTACAGATTCATCCATCTCTGCTGGTTGGTAAACAGCCTTCCAGAGCTTGTTTGGAACTTTTCTTGTGCTCTTTGATGTTAGGTGACCTTGGTGAAAGCACCAGGGAGCCCAGTGTGTCTCCTGCAGCTCACTGTCCCAGCCGGTTGGCAGGTGGCAGCTCTGGGCATCATTCCCACAAACACTCATTTGATAACTTTGTCTCAGTGAGTCCGTGTCACCTTCTGGGCAAGCAGAAGAGCACGCTGACCTTTTCCTAAGCGACGGAAGTAGTGACAGAAGGAGTGCTCGGGCATGCTCTGGACAGTTTATATTCCAGGGACATTCTCTGGCTCCTTGTTTGGTTGGTTGTTTTCATTGAAAACGGGTTTTTCCCATATCCCCATATTCTGATCATGGTTTCCCATCCCTTATCTCCTCCCAGATCCTCCCCATCTCCCCACCCATCCAACTCCACACCTTCTTTCTCTCTTTAGAAAACAAGCAGGCAAATAAAAGACAAACAAACCAGAATAGAACAAAACAAACAAAAAACAGAGGGAAAACCAGAACAAAATGAAGTATGAGAAGCACATACACAATCACACAAAGAAAGCCCATGAGAACACAAACTCAGAAACTATAATACATAAGCAAAAGACCAGGAGGTAAGAAACAAATGCCCAGACAAAGCTTTATGAGACAACAGTAACAACAGCAACAACAACACAAAAACTAAACAAACAAACAGCAAAAACTTCCCCCAAAACCACGAGTTCATCTGGAGTTGGCTGTCTACTGCTGGGCATGGGGCCTGCCCTTGAGAGTGGTCTGTATCCCCATGAGGCTCCTTCGGCGAAAACGCATTTTGCCTTTCTGAGGGTTGTCAATTGGAGATAGCTTCTCGGTTAGGGATGGGAGATCACGTCCACATCCCCTCTCAGTGCCGGGACTCTATGCGCTTGGACCCATGCAGACTTCACGCATGATGTCACCATTTTCATGAGTTCGTAGATGGTCAGTCCTTCTGTTTCTGGAAGGCGTTGTTTCCTTTGTGTCTTCTGTCTCCTCTGGCTCTTACACTCTTTCTGCCTCCTCTTCCTGAAGGGTTCCCTGAGCTCTGAGAGGAAGGATTTGATGGAGACATTCCATGTAGGACTGTGTGTTCCAAGGTCTCTCACTCTCTGCACATTGTCCAGTTGTGAGTATTTGTTCCCATCTACTGCAGGAGGAAGTTTCTTTGATGATTGCTGAGCAAGATACTGATCTATGGGCATAACAGAATGTTATTAGGAGCCATTTTATTGCTATGTTTCTTTAGCAGAACAGTAGTATTTGGTTTTCCCCTGGGCCCATGGTCTATCTGGTCCCAGATTCTTGGCTATCTGAGCAGTGTCAGGCGTGGGTTCCATCTCATGGAGCAAGCCTTAAATCCAATCAGATAGTGGTTGGTTTCTCCTATGACGTCTGTGCTGCCATTGTACCAGTGTGCCATGTAGACAAGTCACCGTTGTAGACTGAAGGGTTTAGAGCTGCGCTGGTGTTCACCTTTCTTCTCAGGTATCATGCAGAATACCTTTCAGTACCACAAACACTATGCTGGAGGGGCGAAGGTTCTAGTCAGGCACCAGATTGACTTCTCTGTGTTCAGTGAGATACGTGGTGCTGTTTTCAGCAGCAGGGACTTAACCTCAGTTTGTTGAGCGCACCCAATAGACTTGGAAATAGCTTGAGTTGTTTGGGGGTTTCCATGGGCCCCTTTGGTAAACAACTCAATTGGATGTAACCATTGTTGGTATTGGAGGTTTCATTTGGTGGCAAGAGATGTCTAGCTGGGAAAGCTTTGTCTCCCTGTTATTTGGTGATTCCATTCAGATGTCTTCCATATACGTGCTTTATTATATTCACATGAGAACCTACTGTGGTAGGTTTCTCTCTTGACCCTGCAGATGGCCCTCAGTTTTGGCTGTCCCTCCTGTACTCCCTCCCTTACCTCCTCCTCCCTGTCCTCTCCATGACTCTATATTCTATTGCCATTCCCCAGGAAACCCTTCCCTCCCTTCAGGTCTCTTACTTTATACCTAATGTCTGTGGTTATATGGATTGTGGCATGCCTATCAAAGACTTAACGGCTAATATCCACTTATAAGAGAATACATACCATATTTGCCTTTTAGAGTTTGGGGTGCTTCACTCAGGATGATTTTTTTCTAACTCCATTTACCTGTGAGTTTCATGATTTAATTTTTTTAAACAGCTGAGTAATATTCCATTGTGTAAATGTACCACATTTTAATTAACCATTTGTAGCTAGAGTTTTTCTGGTCCTGCCTGGCCCATGGTCAGGACAAATCTCTCTCACCGGCCAGTCCTGCAGTGGCTCAGACCCAACCAAGTAAACACACAGAGACTTAAATTGCTTACAAACTGTATGGCCGTGGCAGGCTTCTTGTTATCTACTTCTTCTATCTTAAATTAACTCATTTCTATTAATCTGTACTTTGCCACGTGGCTCGTGGCTCACCGGTACCTTACATCTTCCTTGTCCTGGCGGCGGCTGGCAGTGTCTCCCTCTGCCTTCCTGTTCTCTCAGTTCTCCTCTCTGTTAGTCCCACCTATACTTCCTGCTTGGCTACTGGCCAATTAGTGTTTTATTTATCAATCAATCATCCACAGCAACCATTCATCTGTTAATGGATATCTAGGCTGTTTCCAATTCCTGGCTATTATGACTAGAGCAGCAATGAACCCGGATGAGCAAGTGTCTCTGCAGTAGAGTGTAGAGTCATTTGGGTAAGTGCCCAAGAGTGGTATAGCTGGATCTTGAGGTAGATCTATTCCCAGCTTCCTGAGGAACTGCCACACTGATTTCCATATTGGTTGCACTCCCACCAGCAATGAATGAGTGTTCCCCTTGCTCCACATCCTTACCAGCATCTAGAGACATTCTGATCCCACCTCTCTGGTGTGGATGCTCTAGGCTTCCATGTCCTTATCTGTGAAAGGGAATCTAATGCCTCCTTTCCAGGATTCTAAAAATTGTATATGATAAGGGATAAAAATCCCTGAAAATGTTGTCTAGCAGCTGAAAACACTACAATTTTATTCATTCTTATTATTGCCAGCTTGATCAATATCTTGATGTATCTTTCACCTTTCTTTCTCTCCCATCCCCCACCCCCTTTTGATATAGGGTCTCAATATGGATCCCTCAATGGGTTGGAACTTGTTAGGCAGACTACCAGGATGGCTTTGAACTTGCATTAATCTGTTGTAGACTATTATTTGAATTAGACAAAGATGTGTTACATTTGTTTATGCTGCATTTCTTTAAGGATGTAAGGATGTGTGTTTAATTATGTAAAGATGTATAGCATCTGTTTCATATTGCCTGTCTAAGGCACTTGATTGGTCTAATAAAAAGCTGAATGGCCAATAGTTGGGTGGGAGAAAGGATAGGTGGGGCTGCCAGGCAAAGAGGATCAGTAAGAGGAGAAATCTAAGAGAAGAAGAATGGGAGGAACGAGGGAGACACTCAGGGCCAGAAGCCAGGCAGACACCAGCCAGACGCAGAGAAGCAGTGAAAGGAAGATCTACAGAAGAAAGAAAGGTAACCAGCCCTGAAGCAAAAGGTAGATAAAGAGAAACAGGTTAATTTAAGTTAGAAGAGCTAGCCAGAAATGTGCGTAAGCTAGGCTGAGCATTCAAAACTAATAAGTCTCTGTGTCATGATCTGGGAGCTGGTTTGTGGCCCAAAAGAAAAAGCCTGCTACATTAATCCTCCTGCCTCTGTCTTTCAAGTGCCAGAATTACTAGTATTCCCAGGCATACCTGGTTTTCCAGTCTCTTCTGAAGTAAGAGTATATCTTACAACTCGTGACATGCTACAGTAGCAATGATTCTGCTAAGCAGTATGATATCAGGCAAGATCTAGCCAAGCTGGGATGGCCGTAGACAGCCTGTAGGATATCAAAGAGGGGCACCATCTCTATTTGTATTGTCTTCAGTTGGATGACAAATGTCTACAGTTAGAGTTTTTAAATCAGTACCTGGATTTGGGTACTATGGGGCCATATGCATTCTGTGATGGGACTATTTAGATCTGTGAGGGTCATTTTTCATATTTGATATGCTGCTTTATGGATGAATGTCTTTCTTTGACTTGTCTGACGAATGTACAATACAACCTAGAGAGATTGCTAGTGTATGGTGCCTTCCCCATAAAATTCTGTCCTTGAACTTCAGTGCTTGAGTGCCTCCCCCACTGGGAGCAGGATTCTCTTTCTGCCTACAGGGACCCCAATAGAAAGCTTACTCCAGGCTCAAGACTGCTTTGTGACACCAGGCTCTTGTTCCCTTCAGTGAGTGGCCGTCAAATGAGTGAAAACAGGAGTGTTTAGGGACCCCCGTGGCAGAAGGAGGCAACAAGTAATTGGTTGTGGCACAAATCCCTCTTCACGCAGGCATGCTGTTATGCTTACCTGGAAAATTAAAGTGCCCCTGAGGCCTGTGAGCTGGCTCATGGCAATTTTGTCTAGAACATGCTTGCCTGAGTTATCCATATTGACATTCTTGGTCCCAGAGTTAGCAAGTCTGCCTTTATTAAGCACCACATTATCTCACCAATATTTGCACCATTCCATTAACTATCCCGTCTCACTTAACCCTCACTGAGCTGTGTAATGACTTTTTTAATTGTAAGAGAGAGAAAGGACATGTACACACATGTGCCCCTTGTCCCTTACCATGTGATGCCCTGTGTCACATTGGAGCTCTGCCAAGCAAGAAGGCCATCACTAGATATGGCCTCTCAACCTTGCACTAAAACCATGAGCCAAAAATAATTTTTATTTTTACTTTTTTTATTTTTATTTTTTTGTCTGTTTGACTTTTTTCAATTTTTATTTATTTATTTATTTTTCTATTATCAGCTTGATACAGTATAAATTCTTATTTAGAATAATAGTGAAATGTCTCATTGAGGCTTGCCCAGTAATTGAGTAAAACCAACACTTATTATAAGCCACAGTCATTCTAGGGTCCCCCCTGCTATATAATCTTTCTTTGTTTTGCCTTCTTCTGGTTCTGTGGGTTGCAGTCTGATTGTTCTTTGCTTTATATCTAGTATCTACTTATGAGTGAGTACATACCATGTTTGTCCTTCTGGGTTTGGGTTACCTCACGCAGGATGATATTTTCTTGTTCCATCCATTTGCCTGCAAATTTCATGCTGTCATTGTTTTTCTCTGCTGAGTAGTACTCCATTGTGTATATGTACCACATTTTCTTAATCCATTCTTCAGTTGGTGGGCATTAAGGTTGTTTCCAGGTTCTGGCTATTACAAATAGTGCTGCTATGAACATAGTTGAGCATGTATCTTTGTGGTATGATTGAGCATTCCTTGGGTATATACCCAAGAGTATGGCTGGGTCTTGAGGTAGATCGATTCCCAATTTTCTGAGAAACTGCCATACTGATTTCCACAGTGGTTGTACAAGTTTGCACTCCCACCAGCAGTGGAGGAGTGTTCCCTTTGCTCCACATCCTAAATTTACTAAATTTTATTAATTATTACTCTCTGCATGTGCATGTCTGCACGAATGGCAGTGCACATGAGACCAGAGAAAAACGCGTGAAGTCGGTGCTCTCCCACTGTGTCTGGGTCCCAAGGACGAAACTAAGCTTGCCAGGTACTCTTCCGGGCTGAACCATCTCACCGACTTTTTCTTTATAACTTACCACTCTGTCAGAATGTGTCTACAGGAACAAAACCCAGAATATTTTCATATGTGACTAGAGATATATTAACAAGGATATAGAATTCACTTAAATGAAGGCAAAACAAAGAAAGATTAAAATAGAATATTTGGGAGAAATTAGAAGAGACAGAAGGGACTTTAACATCTCTTATGATTTTTTTCTTTTGTTATTTGTAGATATTTTGCATGGACAGGAAAAGGCCTCTAAAGCTGCTTTAAAATTCTAGGTCTCCTTATCCACTTAAAATACTCTAAAATTTTGATTTGTTCACTCTTTTTGTGGAACACATTTATCGTAATCAGTGTCCCCACATGGGCTTGCTTTCTCATTGCTGTGGAGACTAGCAAGTTGTCGGGGTGTTCAGGAGTCGCCCACACTGTCACCAGAGACCTTCCAACAGTCTCAAAGCAAATTATTCGAAGACTGTCACAGTGTCCTCTGCAGACAGAATTTCCGTGTGGTCCATCCCTATGACCCCAGGGATGCTAAAAGCAAAACTTTACCACTTTCTGATCTAGACTTTTTTTTTTTTTTTTTTTTTTAAATTTTAAAAGTATCATTGTACTCTGATACAGAGCCAAGTTAGAGGACTCTTGCCTGGCACCGACTTGACAATTTTCTTTTTTCTTTTTTTTTTTTTCTTTTTTTTCTTGGAATCAGCTATGCAGTGGGACAAGTCATTCCCTTGAGAGCAGGAGTCCCTGCTCTCTGGCTGAGCAAAGGGAATCTACTCACAGTTGTCAGCAGCCTCCTGGCTTGCAGCGCCAAGGGCAAGAAAGGACTGGTAGGCTTTCCCAGGAGTTTCGTGAGTGAGAAATCATGCCTTGTAAAACTGCTCAGCCAATCATAGTACTGAGGGCAGCTTGGAAGTGGCCCTTCCCGGCCATTTAGAAACCTTCGGGTTGCATCTGAAAGTTTAGTGCAGGTGAGGGTAAGGTGGGGTGGGGAGTAGCCACCCTCGCTGAACAGTTTCCCCTAATACTTAACTTTTTCGAAATCTTGCTGTTGTTCCCTGGTGGAGATGGTCATCAGCCTAGTCAGACACTCGGTTTGGTCTTGAACGGAGAAACCTTTTATGCTGCCCACTGGTCCCTCCATCCGGGGCCTGGCAGCTACCGAACTGCCTCTCAGGACTTTCACTGCCTCCTGGGATGAGCTGAGTCCACTTCTCTTTGCCCACACTTTTATGCTTTTGTTTTGTCTTTCGAGACGAGGTTTCTTTGGGTAGCCCTGGCTGTCCTGGAACACACTCTGTAGTCCAGGCTGGCCTTGAAATCAGAGATCCACCTGCCTCTGCCTGTGGAGTGCTGGGATTAAAGGCGTGCACCACCGCCAGAAGCTTGGCCCACACTCTTAATACAAAAACTATGCTTTTCTGAAGATGGCAGGTTTTTTTTTTGCTGGCTCCACCTATCTCTCCCTGCCCTTTCTCTAGGGGCTCCCTGGAGCCTCTGAGCTGCTACGGTACAGGTCCAGGACACCCCAAGACCAAGTTCTCAGCACAAAGGAGACTTATTTGTAGGGAAGAGACAGAGGAGAGAAAGGGGCCAGGGGGATTTGTTACAGCAGGGAAGGACAAAAGACTGCCTCTGGGCAGACTGCCCCATAGGCAGATGGCAGTTTTTAAAGGTAAAGGGGGAAACCTTTGTTAGGATGAGGTTTAAATTTTATTTGGGCATGTTAATTAGGTGAGCCAGAGGGGGTTTTTGATTGTTGGACCTTGGTAGTCAGCCTCAGGCGGAGGAAGTGGCCAAATAAGGGAATAGACCTTGGTGGCGGCTAGCTTTAGGAATGTAATTGAATGGTTTTCAGCAAGGCAGAGGGTACAGGGAGAAGGGTAAGGCTGCCAGAGCTGTGTTTGCCAGGCCGGGGCTGGCTACAGTTCCTTCAGCTTCCAGCTGTGTCTCTAAGCTCCCTTGTCCTGCCAACTGGGCTGTCTCGTGCCCTTCGACCCCAGAGTCAGCAGTGGAGCTGGCCTCTCCAACCTTTGCCCCAGGTTAGGGCCTCCCAGCCCTCCAGCTTCCCTTCAGTAGTCACCATCTTACTTAGTAAAACGACATAGTTGTCTGTATTTGTGTAAACTATCTACAACAATAGCCTGGAAATTAAATGAACTGTTCGGACAGTTGAATGGCTGGGGACAGAGAGGGAAGGATGCTTCACTGTGCATAAACGTTGCCTTCCTTTTGAATTTTATATACATTTATTATCTAGTCCAAAGAATATAATTAAAATGTAGAAACAATAACAAACCTGAGCTGCAGAAAAATTCTATTCTTTACTATTCTCAGATTAACATTTGATAGGCAGATTTCCAAATCTGCCTCTTTTAAAATCTCCTTAATTTCACAAGGAATATGTAAATTTTTCTCCATTGTAAATGCCAATGCAAATAAGCCTTTCTGCCATGAGGCTTTTCTGACATAATATTCACGCAATTTCCATTCTGATCTTCAATGTGCTTTAAGTTGAGCATATTAAAACAATTTTTCTGGAGTGTATTACAAACACCATGGGGGGCAGTTGTTTACAAAATGTGGGCTTGGGGTGCTTTTACATCAATAATGCTGAGTTTTGCTGGAAAGGGTAATTAGGGTGGCCAACTGTCATGGTTTTCTGAGTCCTGGGAGGAGATGATAGACTTTCTGTGCTGAAACTGGAGAAATCCTAGGAGAAAAGGGATAATTTGTTCACCTTGAGCCTTTAACCAGTCAGAATAAGAGGCCAAATGAACAGAAGGGTCCCTGGCTTGAAGAAGACTCTAATAGCCCACACTGGTCCTGGTCAGCGCTCGGCGATGGGTTACCAACCCTGGTTTTGTAGCTCTTTCCTCAGATTTGCAGAAGCATTGTTCACCCCATCTACGACATTTCAAAAAACAACAGCCTTAAGTTCTACTTTAGACTTCATAATGACATAAGTGGCGTACAGAAGGAATTTCCATGACATTTGATGCTATTATGTTCTTAACTGAAGCCGAGAGATTTACACCTTTAATGGTACATGCAAAGTAAATCTTATTTTTAACTTTAGACTCCCCTCAAAAAATACCATTCTGACATCTTTCATTTCCTGTGAAATAGCCCAAGGTTTACTGGAATCACTGGGTGCTGTTGTGCAAGTGTGGCTGAATAAGTAATTAAAAAAGTAAATTAGCAGATGAAAATAATGAGTTTTTGAACAGGAGGGGTAGAAGGGCTATAAAAGTAGTCAAGCTGAGAAAAAACTGAATACGATTAATTTCAGTTAGAAGTTGGTAGGGCACATTGCATTTTCAGTCTAGATCTGCAGAGCATGCTGGGTAAGCCGTTCTAGACATCATTACCCAGTAATCTATGCACATAAGAGTGGCACTGAGCAAATCAATGTGGCAGAGCAAAATAAATAAGGTTTTCAAAACGAATGTCTTTTAGCAGTAGTTGGCTAATTAGTTAGAATAACACACGTGAGAAGAGGGAATCCGTGAAGCCGCTCCGCTTCGATGTTTCCTGCCTCTTCACAATTGCATTCCCTCATTGCAGAACTTACAGATAAAGGGAGCACTTTCACATTTTCTGTGGATCTTTTTAAAAAGATGAAAGCTACAGACTGGAGGTTTTGTTTACAGCTGGGTCAGTCACATCACACTGAACACTGGAGCCGAGGGTGACCTTGAACTTCCTGAGTGCTGGATGACAGGCTCACACCAGGCCTCCTTTAGACAGTTCTGGGGCTCCAAGCCAGGACTCTGCTCATGCTAGGTAGGCACACTACCCACCGAACTACATTCCCAGCTTCCCGGTGAACTTTTTAAAGGGTTTTACCCTGGCGATTTCGCTGACTTTCAAAAGCATCTGAAATATCTGTGAAGTTTTGTGTTTATGTATCCATGTGTGTTTTCCTGTAGAAATAGTTCTTAGTGTATTTTAAATTCTCAAAGGGCACTGTCATGCCCAAATGTTCAGTATAATGGAAATTTCAGGAAAGAACATCTCAATGTGTCTATTTTCAGCTCTTTTCTGACATCTTTTCTTCATCTCCAGCCTTCCTCTCTCTCCACCGCTCCTCCCCTGCATATGACCTGTCTTCCGTTGTGAGGAAAGGGCGTGGTGGGGCTGTTTGCTTTGCTTTCAAACGGCTGAGAACCCAGCTCTGCGGTCAGACTGGAAGACACCTTTGCCTTCCCCAGTGTGAACAGAGATAAACACAGACTCCAGATGACTGGGCAGCTGGATAAAGGTGCACACAGAGGGTCTGCTGATTGGGAAGGACAGAGTAAATTTGTATAAAGGCTAAAGACAATTTTCAGAGACTAGAGAAATGTAGATCCCAGCCCTTCTCTTTTCCCCTCTCAGTACATTTCTGATGATGAAAGTATCCCTGAGTATTAGCAAAGATTGAGCAGGGGCTGAATTCAGAAAAAAACAGGAAGGGTGATCTTCCCTCTCTCTCTCTCTCTCTCTCTCTCTCTCTCTCTCTCTCTTTCTTTCTTTTTTCACTCTTTCACTGTCCAGTTTAGGGTAGAGTTAACTTTCTGTAGTCAGGATCATCACAACCCATGGGGCAGAGATTAAGGTGTTTTTTTCTGACAGAATTTAACCAGGTGAAACTACTTTCTGTTAGGAAGAATGGGTCACCTTTCAGATTATAATTTGTAGCCCTGTCATTGGAGTCAAATTCATATAGCATAGTTAACCACTTATTCATTCACATAATATTTGAAGTATGGAGAGCTTTGAATTTGATCTGTAGTGGAGACTGGCCTGGTCCTCTTGTCTCCACATCCTGAGTGTTGAGATTACAGGCAT